>CAJHQP010001407.1:0-116757 GCA_905132765.1 Moricandia arvensis | reverse complement strand
CTTGTGCATGTACAAGTCTCTCCCTTTATATATCTGGTCGAAATCTAATAAGAGGCATCCAATATTTCAATCAAAAACTTGTTTCTTCTTCCTTACTTCTCTATCGAGATTGCTTTAGGTTTCTGGTGTGTAATATCCAGAGTTAAGGGCTTCTTATTTGGTGTGTCATATCCAGATCAGTCGCCTAGGAGTATCAAGAGATCATTCATCCCTCTTTTGTCACCATTCGATCCACATGCCTTGACAAACTTGAGTCTTTTGATTTGTTTCTGCAAGGATTATCCCATCTGTTCCAGAGCATCATCCTAAGATCTTATTATGTGGTATCAAAGCAACTCTGGAAGGGAAGTGTTCTTATTCTATGATTTTCGAAATGGACTCTTCATATTCAGTCTTGAAATCAGTAGATATGTGTGTTCTGTGTCGAAAATCTGGCAAATTAGTGCTCTTTGATCTGTTTTCTGTGTTTAAACTCATCATCTACTTGCAGAAATTTCGATCTGTGTTTTTTGATCTGATTCTGTTACATTTGTGAATGGTCAATCGTGATTCAGTATTTTGGATTACCCAAAACCTTAGATCACGTTTTGTTAGGGTTTTGTGTTTCAATAATCATCTTATCAGACTGTTAAAAATCAAAATATTACCTTGAACATGTTCTGTTTTGTTGATTTGTTTCTGTTCTAAGATTTTCGAAATCAATCTGAGTAGTTTTATATTTGATTTTTCAAAATTCTTTCTGTTCTAGGATTCAGAATTGAGTTTGTTTCGTCTTTCTGTGTGTTTTAAGGGTTTGTAGTTGTTTTATTTTGTGTGGTTCTCTTTCTTTTGTTGAATATGTTTCTGTTTGCAAATTTGTGTGTTTGTTTCTGCAAGGACTTGTTACTGGTTGTGTTATTTTTTGTGTTTCTGGAACCATGGCCAGATATGAAAAAGGAGGAATCAATATTGCTAAGACTGCTACTTTGCAGAAGATAAAGAAATTCAGGATTGATGATCTGAGGCAGAGAAGAAAAGAAAGAGAATACCATGGATCATCCATAGATGAGTACAATTAAAAGGGTATGATCAGCTACAAAGAAACCAGAAGCATGGCTTTTTGAAACATAGAGTTCCTTTCTTCCATGGCACGACTGATCCTGCAGAATATGTGGAGTGGGAAGAGGAAATGGAGTCAATTTTCTAATGTAAAAACGAGGCTGAAGTGAAGGAGGTCCAAATAGCTACTTCTGTGTTTTATGGTGACGCTTTCAGCTGGTGGAATCAATTGGTAAGGTCCAGAAGACGCTATGGAAAAGAACCAGAGAAACCTTGCGTAAATTGAGGGCTATAATGCGTGAAGAGTATGTTCCCAGAGAGTGCTATAAAGAAGTACTTTAAAAGCAGAGAAGGATGAGACAAGAAGACACTTTCTTGAAGCAGCCTGAGACAGAACTGTACTCACCATTTTCAGTTCAGAATCAACAAAGCAGCAAGAGATCACGTCCATCCATTGAAGTCTATTCAGCCAGCAAGACGACAACCTATTTCAGAAAGAAGGAAGCAGTCTCTAAGCCAGCTATGGAAGATAAACATTCTTGGTTCAGTAAGGAGGACATGAAGAAGATGTCACAAATTCTTAAGGATATATTCAAAAATGCCAAGACCACTTCTCCATCTTTAGAAGCACAGATTCAAGAGCCTTTCACTGTTGTTTCAAAACTCAATGATGCAAAACCTGACTCAGCTGTTCCTATCCAAGAAGATCAAGCCAAAGTAACATCACTTATCTTTCATAAAGAAGATCAGACTGTCCAGAACGTCATGGTTCCTTTCAAACAAGTCATGGTAGCAGAGGATACACCTAAGGAACCTCAGATAGCTCGCAGAATGAAACTGTTTGTCTTTTATCCATGTGATTTCCAAAAGACATTCTTGGGTACTTTTTTTATCACTCCTTTTGTTTGGTACAAGAACAGAGCAATGGAGCTATCAAGACATGACTTGGGTATGAAACATGTTTTATTTGAGCCTGGAGGAGAGGTCTGGAATCAGAAGAACAAGACGAAACTGATTGAGAAGAAATCAGCAGCAGAAACCTTTGATTTTAGTGATCTTTTATCTTCTGGAGAAAAGTTGCACAGCTCAGATCTTTCACTATGAAACAAATGGAGAATGAAGCCAAATCATTCATGGATCCAACGAGCCAAAAATCACAGAGAATGGCCACCTGATCATCAAGACATTACCAGTTTGACAAAACATGTAAGTTTGGATCATTTCCAAGAGATGTCTATATCTGATTGGGTTGGAAGGTTACATACCTACGTGTGGAGGCCTGGAGCATATGTCAGCTTACCTATCATCCTTGTTAAAAACTCTGATCGTGCTAGATTCAGCTTGGTTCATAAGGAGTTTAAAGATATACAAAACGCCTTGCTTCTCGACCATGTCAAGTATGGAAGCCACCAGATATGCATCAGCTTCAATACCATTGAAGAGATTATCAAAACATGATTGGAGATGAAGAATTCAATGGAGAAATTGGTGAAGTGATCACTGGATCAGGAGAAGAACTCGTGTTTTCTTCTTAAATCAAGGAGAAACCACTAGATCAACTTAGTCTACAACAATCTCCAAAGAAATGAACCCGAGGTCAAACTGTTTTGGGGTCTACACGTTTTGAAAAGAAGGATATAATCTATGAACCAACCTGTCCCACATTCTTAGTTCTTCCTACATCTACAAGAAACCAGTTTGAGGCTAAACACAATTTAGAGTTGCAAGTTACTGATTCTACAACTCATGTATACCTACACTTACTTTATTCTGAATTATCTGAGTTTAGAACATCTCAATCCTATATATGGCGACCAGGTGAGCATGCTAAGGTAAGTGATCATGTTTTCAAGAGTTATTTTATGGATTACACAGGCATGATGTACTCGTTTTTATCAAAAGATCCATGTGCATATTATGATGAAGCTTTGAAGCATACAAGGAGAGAGAACAAGCATGTGGAAAACGAGCGGTTCAAGCCACCTGATTTGGATCAGGATAAGCAGCAAGACGTCACTGGATTAATCCTCATAAAATAAATACCACCAGATGCAGCAAACAAGCCAAAACCGAGCAAAAAACAATTTGGGATAATATTATTACTCTTTGATAAATTTTCATGTGCTAACTTGCTTTGTTTCAATGTATCAAGCTTGAGTAATGAATCAGGAACTAAATGAATTAATGCCTTCTACATATCCGAACTAGTCAGCAACAATGCCTATCAAAGAGGCTTGCAAGGTAAGTGTAATCTGATTTTAAACTTTGATGTTATTGACTTGGTCCCCTCTATTGTGGGTAAAACAGATTTGAGGACAAATTTTTTTGAAGAGGGAGGAGATGATGTGATCATAGAAAGCACCAAGGAATGGAGCATGAACATGAACCTGAAGAGCTTGTATTTGAGGATGAACTGAAGAGTGATTTGAAACAGTAAGAATACATTTGTCTTGCTCGACGCTTGATCATCCAAGACACCTTATCCATCTTCAAGCTGATCATCATCTAGGCAAGTAGGATTGTGTGTGCTCTTTTCCTTGATTCCATTTTTTTCCATGTGGTTTTCTTGAGGAAGGTTTTTAAAAAAGCACAAGACTACTTCTCATATCACCTATTTGATGATCTCGGACCACACAAGAAGAAACCTTATGCTATTTTATATTTCTAAGTTTTTATGTTATTTCTAACTTCAGTCTTTGTATGTTTCTAAGAGGATCCTATGTCTTTATTCCTCTTGCATTTTCGAGAGCTTGTGTATGTAAAAGTATCTCCCTTTATATATCTGGTTGAAATCTAATAAGAGGCATCCAATATTTCAATCAAAAACTTGTTTATTCTTCCTCACTTCTCTGTCGAGATTGCTATGGTTTCTGGTATGTAATATCCAGAGTTAAGGGATTCTTATTTGGTGAGTCATATCCATATCAGTCGCCTACGAGTATCAAGAGATCATCCCTCCTTCTTGTGTCACCATTTGATCTACATGCCTTGAGAAACTTGAGTCTTTTGATTCGTTTCTGCAATGATTATCCCATATGTTCCAGAGCATCATCCTAGGATCTTATTAGTAGGGGTACAAAGTTGCACAACTCTTTCGGATCTATTGAAGCTACTCTTCATTCAGCTACCTTACGTCCAGAGTTGCAACAATCTAAAAGGATAAATTTATGTTGTGCAACTAGTCCTGCCTGGACCCTACAACTGAAAGCAAATAATATAAACAATTTCCATCATCAATCAAAGATCCAACGTCATTCAACATACAAACAAGTAAAATAACTTCATTTCAATAACATACCGCTGCTTTTTTCTTGGCTGGTTTCGTAGGAGATGTTTTTTCTTGGTTATATTTTATGTAGGTGTTGCATCTGTAGTGGTTGTAGCCATGACTTCAAACTTTAGGACTGATCATGCAATTTTCTCGTTAATTTCATCACCAATCAAAAATATATCGGTAGTTGTCCTCCACAAACGAGCATTATCATTAACACCTTCACAATTTCAATACTAACAGCATTTGGACCTAGAGGTATATTGTTAACCCTTTATTTGGAATTAGATGAGAACAAGAGACCTTCAACAATAACCTTCTTGTCTTTATTAGTCCAATCATATATTTTGCATCTTCGAGTTTCACCTTCCTTGAGCTGCTAAAATGTAAGAAGCTAATGATTAGAGACATAGACTAGATATTTCTGCAAAAGAAAACAAGATTGGAAAATTTTACCATGAATACATCTTGAGAAGAGATTCGATTCCTTTCCAAAATCACTTTATTGATTGCCCAAACTATTTTGCATCCCACAACTTCTTCAAGAGATAAAATATTTATTGTATGATTCCAGAGAGAAGCTTCCTATCTTAATGCAGACTTAAAAAGAACAGCCACTACATTAGGACCAGTCGGTACACGACCAATTTTGTACATCGGTTCATCAAAGAAAATTCTCCTTTACCAACTACTACATCTTCTGAATTAAACTAATCCAGTATTTGTACTCTCACTCCTTCTTTGAATCCAGCACTAGTCTCATATGTTCCGGTATCACCATTACTTTTATGTGAGAAGGAAAATAATTCTTAAACGTCATATGACCATTTGACCAAATGTAATGAAAAGGATTACCTTCTTTCCAGCTTAGTCTCATATCATCCCCTTTAACTCTTCAATCTCACTTGCCATAACAGCAATCTTTGCATCTCTAGATTGAAAAAATGCTAGCGTAGTAGATGTAATCCCTCTACCAATCCCCCTTTACTCGTCCAGGTTTGTCTTTTTCCAAAATCTTGCTCACAGCATCTTCCCGTATGTTATCAGCAGCTAATGTAGAGTCCATTTGAATATCAATTGACTGTGTTTGTTTACACAAGATAACTCATTGATCATAATCCATTAATCATCATAATATAACAAGTTCCAGAATTCTTACAATAGTCTCAGCAAATTGAGGCTTCATAGATCCACCATCAGCATGAGTATATCCTGCATCCATATCTTACTCCTACTTACCTTACTTGGATTTTGGCTCTTTTTTCTATAGAAAATACAGACATATCTTAATACCATTTTATACTAACAAGTTGTTCAATATATAGATGTTTGAGTACTCTTTTTACCATATCATAAGCCAAACGATGCATTCCTTTGCGGATGGTGGTGTGAGGAATCCAATTTTGTCTTAGCTCTCTGTACTTGTTACTTATTTCCTACAATACAAATATGAGTGCGATTAAATCTATAAGACATGACCAATAAACAAGAAAGCTACTTAGTTGTAGATAATTAACCTTGAAAAAATTGGTACTCTTCCTCCTAACCCAAGAGTTCTACACTTGAATGGATGGGATGTCGTTAGGTTTTAAATTTATTCTCTCAGCAATAGTCTTCGCAGCGCGTACTTGTGACAGTAGCCTTGACTTCCCATCCCTCCACAAACTTCTCAAATGCTTGAAAATAACAGCTTTCCGCCACTCTTCATGCAAGTTAAACCTCCCTTGCATCAAAATAAGCAAAGGTCAAACAAGTTTATAATTTCATAATTGTTCAACAAAACTTAGTTGCTTATGTATACACACCCAAATTTCTTCCCACATTGTTTCTTTAGTAACTGCATCAAGTTTTCTCCAATCAGAAAGTCTTACCGGAACGTGTTTCCACACAAGAGGACCAAGAAAAGATGATAATGTTACTGAACCAGGTCCAACATGATCACCAAAGTCAGTGAATGTAACTGCAACATTTCCATTAAGATTTTCAGCCACTTTAGGCATCTTTGTTGGTCCTCTTTTATTTTTTTTCTTTTACTTCATCCTATGGTAACAAAATTCCTTCAGTACTAGGAATCTCATCATTTTGAGCATTGCTAAATCCATCTTCTTCCATACTGAGAGCATCTTCTTCATTCTCATTCTCATTGTCGTCATTCTCTTTCTCTACGTGTTCACCTTCTTCTTCCATATTGGCAGCTTTTTCTTTATCCTCCTTTTGTTCTTGTCCAGTCCAACAAGGTTCTCCTTCTATCTCAGAAACATTTTTATCATTTTCAGACATTTCTCTCTCAGCCTGATCAGCCTCATTGTCATTACCCTAATCTTCTTACACAAAGCCAACTTGTGGTCGTATATCTTCTACCTTATCATTTTGCGGTGATACATCTTCTACCTCATCATCTTCAGCAGCCACTTTCTTATTTCTATCCCTTCTTCTCTTAGTTACAACTAAATTCTTTTTTGGGGAAGCCACAATCTTTGCTGTTCTTTTTTATCCACCTTTAGTGTTGTTGCAGAAGCAATTTGTGGTATCAGATCTTCTACCTCCAAGCGTTGATTACATCTATTACGATGAGAACCAACTTATCCTCTTCCTCTTGTCTTCGCCATTTCTGATACTGATAAACGAAAAACAGATTCAATTGAAACCCAAAATCACAAACTTCCACATGCATGTTCACACGATCTAAAAATCGATACCCAAAATTAAAATGGAAATCCAAAATCACAAACTTCCACATGAGTGTTCACACAAACTAAGAAACGAAACTCATAATCAAAATCAAAATCAAAATCAAAATAAAAATCAAAATCAAAATCACAAACTTCCACATGTATGTTCACACAAGCCAAGTATAGAAATCCAAAATCAAAATCATTTTTGATTCCTTTGTTGGTAATAAGAAAACAATATAGATGAGATAGAACAAAGAAGCTACGATTGAATGAGAACATAGCTATTGCAACTTCTATTCAAGAGGACTCTCTGGATTTTTTTGAGAAACAATGAAGGAAAAAGGGTTTCGTTTAAGGAATTCTTCGTTTTATGAGAAGTAAAGAAATACTTAAACTGGGAACTGATGAGTGGCAAAGTTAACTTAAAGTATTTTTTGACTAAAATTTGTGATATTTTACATTTACGATAGCGTTTAGTTTTAGTTCGGCAATGGCAAGGGGCCTACACTAAGAAAATTTATGCGGCTAATAATTTTTATTTTCCCGCGAGAACAAATATAGCTTTTTAAATTGACAAACGCTATACAAAAAGCTAGTGTTGGTATATAATAGCAAAACTGTAATAAATCTTATAATCCGATGCTATTAATACCTACATTTCTTGTAGTGTTAAACACTTAGTAATAAGTTAACTTTCCACAAGTCTTGGAATTATCAAACATTCACCTCTGTAATTCCGATTTGAATTAGAGAGATCAATTTCTTGAACTCCAATCAAGCTACTCATTTGCTTGAACTTAATCCTTACTAATAGTTACGTAAGGATGTATGCATTTTGCTCAACACCTGGCACATTTATCTCTGGTTCGTCTTTCACTGTGAGCAAAACATTGCACTTTCTTGATCTGCAAGTAACACATAATCATCGAGATACCTTGGTTTTTTATGGTGCGACTGTGTCTAGTCACAAACAATTGACCACCGCCGTCATGTTTGCATTGTGATTAGTATCTTCTTCTTCTTCCTCATCTTGGTTGATAGCCTTATGTTCATGATCATCACCGCCTTCTATATCACCCTCATGTGGAAGGTTAAGCATACATCTTGTAATTTCCATTAAGGTTATGTTTCTTCTTTTCACAACAATGTTTTTCTGAGGTGTGTAAGGCACAGTTATATGCCTTTTCACTCTATTCTCTTCATAAAATAGATTGAACTCAGCTGAGGTAAACTCTCTTCCACTATATGTGTGAAATGTTTTAATGGTTGAACCGGTTTGCTTCTCAATGCTTTATTTAAACCTTTTGAACCGATCGAATGCCTCACTCTTCTCCTTCACTAGTACAATCCACATGTACCTGGAGAATTTATCAATCAAGACAATACATACCGTTTGTTTGCTGGAGTTGGTGGTGTGATTGGTTCGCACAAAGCTCCATGCAATAACTACAATGGTTTCTCACATGAAACATGGCCTTAGTCAGGAATGAGTGTCTAATCTATTTCCCGCTATACATGCGTCACACTCGCTTTCTTCGTGTGTTATACTAGATTCCTACGACCATCTCCTTATTTACCATATTGATCATTGTACCAAAGCTTATATGTCTTAGTCGAGTGTGACACCTCCATGTAGCATCTAATTTGAAAGCACTTTGGGTAACCAATCTCCATCGCGGTCTTGTAGAGACGGTTTGAGGATCTTGCAACTCGTACTAGAAACCTTCCACAAGAATTTGTGAGTGTTAAATAGACATATATCATGCTAACCTCACATCTATTTTTTGTTGCTTGTACAAGACTCAGTATGTTATGTTCAAGTTAGGTATGTAATATATATCTTTGACAGCCTTCTTTTCTCCAGTCCTGCACACAAAAGTAACCACACATTTTCTTACAATATCAACACACAGACCAGCTATGAACTTCACATCCCTTTTGTGTTTTGATCTAAACTCTAAAATAACTCCTTGTTTCTTGTCATGTGATTGCTCGCTCCATTATCTAAATACTAAACACTTGCATTGACTTTGTCGATATCAAGATTCTTCAGAATCACTTTGTCTTCACTCAAGAATACCACCTTGTGTACATAGAGGGTGTTGGTCTCTTGTGTCTTGTTTAGGTTTACTTTCTTGATTCTTTACACGTTTCTCAGGAGAGAAATCTGCATAGTGACCCGGCTTGTCACATCTTCAACATATCAACTTTGAACGATCTTTTCGAGTTTTTATATTTTGGTGTGTAACACACGGTTTGGTTGTTGAGTTATCCTCTACCTCTACCTCTTCCATTCCATTCTCAACCTCTTCCACAAACATTTCCATAGTTCCTCTCACTATGGTGATTATTATCCAAAAAAGAAGTTTCCTTTGATCTTCTTTTAAGTTTTTTTCCCCTACACGTTCCTAATATGCCTTTAGCCCTCTAATTATACCCTCAAAACCCGTAGAATTTAGTTCTTGGACTTGCTCAAGAAACACTATGATTTGGATGTACTTGTATCTCGGAAGTCCCTTCAAGAATTTCTTCACCATCTTGGACTTTTCTATATTTTCTCTCAACGATATTGCTTTCAATGATAGGCCCAAGGTGTCGTGACTTGATGGTGTTCCAGATATCTTTTGATTCGTTTTGTTCTCCCACCTATAGAATAAAATTTTCAGGAACGGATTGAAACAAAAGAGTATTCGCGACATTGTTCTTCTTTTGGTAATCTAAACTGAGTTCGATTGTGTCCCACCCTTCATGAACACTCATCAAAATCTTCATCCTCATCGACCAAACAGTATATATTTATCGATGTGTCAACATCAGACATTGGATGGATGCGGATCCAAAGCCCTCTGTGCGTAGAGCCCTATTCACGTCCACCATCTTGCTTATGTGATTTACTTCATAGTCACCAGGATCGAAGCTTCAACTTAATCTTAGGCGAGACTCCAACCTGAGGCTATGATACCAATTCAAATATCTAGAAACACAATAAATTATAAGAACAATTTTTCCTATTGTCTTAGAAACTTCTCCAACCTAAATTTAATATTTCTCTTAAATCATATGGAAGACCTCTCCATTAGATCTATATCTATTAATAATAGCCAACCCCAATTACTGTTGAAAGGTTGTGTTTTTAATGAAAAACTGAAATGCATTAATTGAAGAGTTGTATATTTTCATTATAAAAAGTTGTGTCTTTCCATAAAAATTGAAATCTATTAATTTTAAGAATATTATGTTTTCATTACAAGACTAAATTAATTTAAAAATAGTTAAAATATCTCAATAAGTATCTTTCTATAATTATTAGTTTTAAAAGTTGTGTCTTCTCATTAAACAGATAATTTAATAATATAAACCTCAATGAAAGTTAAAAGTTCTGTCTTTTCATTAAAAGCTGAAATGCATTAGTTTTTAAGAATTCTATATTTTCAGTATAAAAAGTTGTGTCTTTTCTCAAGCCAAAAACTGAACAATATTCTTTGTTTATATCTATTAAAGCTTAATGTGTATGTAATATGAATTTTATATTAGCTGTAAAATGATTAGTAACGATTCATAGAAGGTGTGTTAAAATTACATATTTTCTCATATGCTGGGGATAATTTACGTAGGGAAAATGTAAATATTTAGGAGAGCAAATCTAATATAATTCTGGCCATGAACGGAAATTCTATATTGTGAGGCTGTCCATTTGACCCTAATTAAAGTAGTTCAAATGAGACATAACTTTTGCTTTATACCTCTGTGATCTCTGTTTCTCTCGCCAGGATATTGAAATTTCTAATTCCCCAGTTCCCCAGTCAAATTCCCGATTGATTCACATTATATTGCTTGCTTATTCAACCTAGGTCACACTTCCTTATACCTTATGTCGTTGATTCTTAAGAGATTATCAAAATTTCGAAATGTCATGTTTTGTGTCTTTTCATTTTATAGGTTACATGTAATCAAAATATTGAGATATTATGTTTTTTAATCTTGATAAAATTACTAGAATAGCATAGAAAAGTTGTTATATGATTAGAATAACATATATATTTTAAAAAATCACTAGAACGTTTATAGACCCGTAGTAAATTACAATAAAACTCTTGGTTATTGTTTTTTAATTGACCTTATTTGTAATAAAAAATATGAAACTTATTAAAAATCCACATCACTATTAACTATAATCCATGTCACTAATAACAATCTATGTTACTAATAATTTTGATTAAAAGAGTAAGAATGCAATGAAACGACGTGTAACTTAAAATTTTCTTTGCGATTCACGAGCATTGTTTTCGTCGAAAATCTTCTCTGAAATCGTCTTCTCCAAAATCGCCTTCTACCCAATCGTCCGCAATCGTCTACTCTGCAAGTGTCGTCTCCGAAATCGTCTTCTTCGGTATGTTTCAACGCTTTACTTTGAGTTTTTTCACGTTTTTGGCTGAGTTATGATATATTTGATGGTTGGGTTATGGTATATTTGATGGCTGAGTTATGATATATTTGATGGCTGAGTTCTGCTATATTTGATGGCTGAGTTATGATTTATTTGATGCTTGAGTTATGATTTATTTGATGGCTGAGTTATGCTATATCTGATGGTTGAGTTAAGATTTATTTGATGGCTGAGTTATGATATATTTGATGGCTGAGCTATAAGTTATTTGATGGCTGAGTTATGAGTTATTTGATAGCTGAGTTATGACTTAGTATTGTAGGTATGTGTGAGGAAAATGATTATGATGGAGGATGTCGAAGAGATGTTTCCTCAGTGATCGGGTGAAACAGAGAAAGCTTCTTCTTTAATCGACCACCATTGAAAACGAAGAGAAAAACGATAACTGCAGTATATCTGTTTCACATTTTCACTTTTTAGATCTATGTTGCTTATGTGTCTGATATGTCTCTTAATTCATAATCTCTAGACTCGTCTTTTTAGTTTCTCTTTTGGCTTTTGGATTCAAAAAAGTTTGGATGATGAATATCCGCCTACTTCTTCTTTTTCTCTTTCCACATTACCAAAAAAATTATAACCAGATCTATAAGATCTTAGAGAAAGATAGATAAAAAGATGAAGAATGAAGAACAAGATAGAGCGTATATAACATAAACCCTAATTTTACTGTTGTAACGTTGTAATGAAATGGGAAATAAGAGCTGATGATATGGATGGTGACATGGAAAATCGGTAAGTCAGTTGCCAAATGAACACATAATTCAGCCTACATAAATCAGCCATCAAGTACAACGTATGTCAGCCGAAACGTGAATACTATTTTAGTAATTAATCGTTTGCTAATAAATCAGTCGTAACAATGATGGAAATCATAAGACAATTGTATCGTCATATAAATCAGTTTTCAAATGAATGTTATTCTATTAATTAATCTTTCACTAATAAGTAAGTTGTAACTAAGTTGAGTTTATTGTTATCCAGCCAATTACGGCTAATTAAACATAACTCAGCCGTAACAACCTCCCATAGTCAGCCGTAAATTTAATAACTCAGCCATGCAATGATCATTAAATCAGTCGGCGAAACATATCTTAGCCGTGGCTTAACTATAACTCAACCTAATTTTCGAGATATTATCTCGCTGATGTATAAGTCAACCATAACTTATATTCATAAGCCAGTCGTTATCCCATAAATCAGCCAGATTTCTGTAAACCAGCCATCACTAACAGCTAACTTATGTTCGTAACTTATGTATAAGTCAACCGCGTTGTTTAACTCAAGTGCAACGTAACCATAACTCAGCCGTAACGAAGTTGTAGCTCTTTACGGTTGACTTCATTAATACACGTCAGCGCATTCTTACCTGGCGCCGTTTTTTTGCTTACGTGGCATTAAAAAGTAATGACATTCTTGTAAATATGTTTTTTTCTCACAACGTAAAAAAAGCACACTCGTATTAAAAAATGACAGTAATAAAAATTTTTTGTATGGTTATGATAATATATCCTAAAATGTATGTTGTTTGAGTAAACTTCCCTTTAATCTTTTTTGTCTTTTCATAGGTAGTTTTTAAAAACTTAAGAGTTACGTCATTTCATATAATGTTTACACCCCTTTGATAACAATACATTTGCACCCTTTTCGTGATTAAACGTTCACACCTATTCAATCACGACACCTTCACACCTTTTCGGATACGAAACTTTCGCACTCTTTCGACATGTCACGTTTTCATTCCTTTAGACATGAAATTTTCGCACCGCTTTGGACACAAAATGTTTGCACCCCTTAGTTCACAAAATATTCTCACCTTTCGGATACGAAGTGTTCGCACCTCTTCGACCACGAAATGTTTACACCTCTTGGGTGATGATCCATTCACACCTCTTTAGTCACAACATGTTTGCACCCCTTAGGTGATGATCTATTCGCACCTTTTGGGTAACGACTCGCTTGCACCTCGTCGGTGATTTCACACCTTTTTGGTGATGACATGTTCACATCCTTTTGGTGATGACATGTTCACATCCTTTTGGTGATGACCTGTTCACACCTATTTGGTGATGATCCATTTGCACTTATTTGGTCGTGATATGTTCGCACCTCTTTAGTGACCATACATTTGCACCTCTTCAGTGACTATACATTCGCACTTCTTTGGTCACGACACGTTTGTACCTTTTTGGTTTCAACACGTTCACACCTCTTCGAAGTATCATAAAGTTAATTGTACCTTTCCGCTTATAATTATTTTTGTTTATTAAATTTGTATTTTTCATACATATAATGTTTTCTAGAGATTTAAAAGAATCATTGCAAACATTTAAATGAATCGCCTACAATTGTTTGAATGAACATATTGCAACTGTTTAAATGAACAATTAGAATTTTTTATGGTTAAGCATTGCAAGTTTTGGTGTTCAACGAGTGCAACATTAATTTTGTGACCAATCATTGCAACTCAAATAACCATTGCAATTTTTGGTGGTTATTCATTGCAATCTTTGTTTTCTCTATATAAAATAGTTACCAAAAATGAAAAATACAACAAGAATAAATATTGGAAAAAATAAAAAAGGGATAAAAATGGAAGAAAGATTCACTACTCCAAAAGATTATAAAAGATCTTTGGAAAAAAACACATAAATCTAGGACTAGACAAGGGTCAAACTACTCTTTCAAGCATATATTTTAATCTAAAATGTTAATCAATTATGTAAACACATGTACAATTTATGGTGGTAAAATTTATGGTTCTTTTAGAAGTGCATGTGTTGCAAAGGCTTTATTAGAAGGAGATGAAAAGTGGCAATATAGAATAAAAAAAAGCATCACTTTGTGATACACCATATATGTCATCAGTTGGTAATTTATTATATTATTAGTTCACTGAAAAGTTACAAACCTTTTAAATTATGAAGTTCATGTTAAAAAGAGCTTACTAAAGACCAAAAGTTCTAGGAAAATACAATTATCTTTTATTTCATTGAGCAAATTTATAAAAAAAAAATCATGTTTCATTTTCAATTATCACATCAATATAATTTATATCGTCTATTTAATGATTAGATCATTTAAAATTTTCTCTAGTTTACTAAAATTATTTTAAATATTAGTGATAATTTTTTTTAAAAAATTTTCATGTAGTTTCTTAGGAATTAGATACATAATCCATTAGTTTAATTACATAAATAAATTAGAAATTTCATGTGAATTTAAGAAGTGAAAAGATAAAATAAAATAAAAACATAAAACTGTTATTTCTAACCATATATTTTTGGTGTTTAAGTATCTGGCAGGATTATTTAGAATTTGTTTTAATAATCTTAAATATATAATTTAAAATTTCGTCTTCTAAATAAATAAAAATTATATTATACTGTTTTCAAAAGTTTAACACTACAAGAAATTGTTTTGAAGAGTTATATCACTATCTCAAAAACAAAAACCGTTTGCTATGTTTATCAATGTATATTTGATTGATAATATTAAACCAAAATAGATTTAAGAGAATGCATCTTTTATCATAATTAAATATATTTTATTTACAATTAATTTGTAATAGTTTAAAACTATTTTAAAAAATTGTACTTTTCATTTTTATCTATATTAATTACAGAATTATTTTTAAATGTTGACTCCTATATACTATAAATATTTATCATCAGATGTATTAATAAGAGCAAACTCAATTTATTCCTACAGTTACATCCCCTCATTATAATTTTACTCACACATATTTATTATATTTTCTCATTTATAACCGTTTATGGTTACTACGGATGTATCTTGTAAGATTACATATTTCCCTTCTTATATCTTTTGACTCTACATATATTGTACGTTGCTCACAATGTTTTTCTCCATAAAATCATCATAAGTTTCAAAGCTCCTAACTCTTAAGTTTTTATATTATTTGGTGAACAAATTTATAGTAAACTCATAGTTCAATTTTCAAACATCGCATCAAAATAATCTATTTCGTTTCACTTAATGATTAGATAGATTTTATAAAAGGTATATGTTTTTATTGGTATTAACATATTTATATTTTAGTTACTATCTAAAACTATAAAGCAAATATACGCTCTTACTAAAAATAAAAAGTAATACAGACATATAGAATTTACGTTGTGACATGAAAACTTTCTTATAAATAAGTAAACAGATTTTAAATAAAAGTATAAGTAATAAATTGTAACATAATTATTTTTATAAAATAAGCTCCCGGGCGCGATATCGCGGGAGTTCTGTACCTAGTTTATAGTAAAAACAATTTACTTTAATATGTGGAATATGGAAACACTAACATAATCTAAATAATAGACTTCTTTTCTATTCTTAATTTTTTCTTGTGTATTTAACTTATTAATCTGCAAGAAAACCAAAATCTAGAATTGGTATCATAGCGGGATGACAAAAAATCTGTAAAAAGACCAAAATACCCTTCGAGCAGGAATGAGAATTATTCGAATAGGAATGAAAGGTATGTGGCAGAGACTATTCAGAAGATCCTAGAAGTTTTCTTGTGAGAAGAGCATCCTCAAAGCAACTCAAAGTAACCTTGCGATTAAGGGTGTAAGATGGTACCAAGATGATTCACTGGAGAAAATGACACAAAAAGATTATGGTTATTGGTTTGAGGGGGAGAATGAAAGATGTCAAACCAAGTCTCACATCAAAATTTTGGACAAAAATTTCTAATATGTAATAGGATGTCCAACCCTGATTAGAACGAGGACTTTTGGGAAGGAGTCCAAAAGAAAATTCATGCATGCTTGCCTTTTAGACTCAAAGTGGACAATATCGTACTAATCAGACAATAAAGAGTTGGACAGAGACTTTCAAAAACCCAACAATTAGTACTAGAGGGAGATGACAAAAAACCTGCAAGAAAACAAAATGTCCTTCAAGTAGGAATGGGAGCCTTTCGAGTATGAATGAGAGGTATGTGGCAGAGATTAGTCAGAAAATCCTGGAAGTTCAGTTGTGGAAAAAACGTCCTCAAAGCAACTCAAATTAACCGTGTGATCATGGGTGCAAGATGGTGCTAAGATGATTCGCTAGAGGAGGAAAGGAAACAAGATGAGTGTGGTCCTTGATTTAAGGGAGATAATGAGAATTGTTAATCCAAGTCCCACATCAGAAGTTTATACAAATAATGTCTAATATACTCAAAAAGTAAATTCATGCAGGTTTACCTGACATACCTAAAGTGGATAATTTCATACTAATCTAACAATAGAGAGTTGGACATGAACTAAAGAAAAACCAACGGAAGCTTTGAATAAATACCAGAATAAAGAGAGAAAAGACATACAAGTGTTAGCTGAGATGGATCTTGTTGTTGATGGTGATGCTGAACCATGAAGAGAACCAATCCAGCGACAGAGAAAGAAGCAAGAAGAAGCCATAAACTTTTCTAGTTTTCTAAGTATCAAAATCTCTCTTACCATAAACATAACACTCTCTGTTTCAAAAATTATCAAACCTCACCTTCTTCAATGCCACAATCCTCCAAATTTCAGTCTCTGCCGCACAAAACATGCTTCTATATGTACCTACTACCTTGTCTAATCTACATGAACCAAACGAAACTCCATTAGCTTCATTACTTCATTCTTCAACCAAACAACATTCATATAATAACAACCTCAAATTAAACATATTCCTCTTACATATAATCGAAAGTGTTAGCCACTGGGCCAAGTATGAACCTTCTAGATCTTTTTGAAAGCATTAGATCAAAGTGGAACCCAACAATGGATAGTCACCAGCTGCATTGCTCAGCCAATCATTAGCGACCTTCTCCACTTCTATGTATTTATATGAGCATAATCAACTAGTTTTCTTTTCACAAGAGTGTCGAAACCCCATGAACACTTCTGTGAACCACTATTCTCGTTCATACCAACCAACCCGCATATGACAACAAAGAGACACTTACTCGGATTTGAGTTTTTAAATTGATTCAGAGTAATACCATATGCTTTCTCTCACAGAATACCAAAAAATGAACATTTCCCTTGATAAGATTTTAAATGTATATTGATTAGGAATGTAGGTATCCCTCAAGCAGGTAGAATGAGAATTTCCTTAGTTATGAAAATAAAGTAACGAGAAAAAGAATGTTTTAAGTGTATAATAGACAAAAAACAAGTAAATGTGTGTTATAAGTAATATGTGCCTTGTAGTGTTATTAGAAAGTCAAAGGGGCTTCAAGTGTAATTTGTCCATACTAATCCACTTTGTTGAAAGCTCTAGTTACATGGATTACTACACTTGTGATTAGTCAACTGTAATGAATTTCTTTGGATCTTTTACAGCACACTAGTTGTCGAAATTCAAAAAGATAGTTGAGAAAATAAACGCATATCTGCAACGAAAAAACGTCTCTCTCTTTGTTTAGAGAGAAAAAACTTATCTCAAAATTCATCCTCTTCACAAATTCATATCTCTCAGGGGATGAAAGTTTGAGAGATATCTTTTTTGTTATAAAAGCTTCCGATCTTATGATTGAATTTTACCTTCCTTTTGTCGATTTCTGTTTCGTTTGACAATTTTGTTGTGCTTTTCAAATCAAATTTGGACCAGTTCTTCATGTTCCTTATAGTAGAGTTTCTGATTTCGTTTGATTTTAATAAAATCCGAATTTGTTTGGTCGGTGTATGTTTACCTCTTTTTGCTTGCTTCGCACAAGACCCCGAAGTCACGTACCATGTTCTTCATCTTATCATCTCTGCTTGTTTTCCTTCCAATAGACGTAACACTCCACGCTTTATGGTCAACATATTGGGCTTTGCATTGAGTGATATTTGGTTGTGAATCAAGTTGATGGCAGAACTTCATGGATTTTGGGATTGGATTAAATAGAATTAAGGTTCATTAATGGATGTCTCAGTGAATGATCTTGTTCTTCATTCTTTAGACTCTCTAGTGTTTAATGAAAATGATGATGGTGGATCGTGGTTACATGATTCGGCGATTAGCGATGGATGATTAACACAAAAGTTAAAATTGAAATTTGATTGGAGTGCTCAACTGAGGCATTGAAAAGTGTACTCACGGCGGAGAAGATACCGGAGACGGCGGCAACGCCAAGTCGGTGGTAAATCTATGAACTTTTCTCTATTTATCTGTCACATGGTCGTAGACTCAGCTAAAAAAATCTGTTTATTGCATATATTCTTTATTTTTTCTTTTGTTAAAGCTGATATTATCTCGTTTGGACTTTCATAGGCTTCTTTGTACTTATGTGTTTTGCGCAGTGGATGAATGAAATGAAACATGATGACAAAAAAATCCATATTTGTTTTGTCACACATTTGCAAAAAGTTGATTTCCTTTTAAAAAAGAAAATTAGAATGATGTAATAACCAGTAAGAGACAATTTTCTCTATATTCATAAGAGAGGAAAAAACGAAGAATATAGCCATGTTATAGTTGCAATCGACGGATGAGACAATTTGCACACAAATATGATCGAAATCTCCCTCCAGCGCATGCACGTGATGTTAACGCTCAAAAACTATAGATGTCATACTATACTACATATCATATAGTATAGTCACACAAAGAAATTTACTAGTTACAAAGTTGAATTTTAGCCATTAGGTGAATATTCTATACATGATTACGATATAGTATATAATACTCGACACAGACACATGAGCCTTTCATTCCTATGTATGTCAACAATGCATAGCCAATTTAGGGGGGAGGGTGAAAGTTAGTATGACAGCTTGGGAATGTTAACATTCATAGCAACCACAATAGGAATCAAGTTTAATTTTATCCCAAAATTGAAACCACAAAACAAAGTTTACATGATAAAAGAAACAATATGCTTAGAAAATTAAAAGAAACACCATTTGTTAATACATAAGACTAATATAAGATAAAAGTAAATGGTACAAATATCTCATTGCGTGAGTAGGTCTGTACTGAAGCTGGAGAATGCTCAATCGCACATGTCTGTGTTGTGACGCCAAGGACAGCCTTTGTGAGGGTGTCACAACGATTAAGTTATAATGTGGCGTTAAGTTACATGACAACAATTGCCGCAACACACGATAAACCTGAAAAATTTATAAGTAACACATGTAAGAGAAAGAGCATACTATAGTGAATACCATATAGTATAGTCATACGAAGAAATTAACTAGTTATGAGGTTGAGTTTCATCCCTAGAGTGACAATAATTTTCAAAAATACACGTATCTTGTTAACATTGTGCGTGTTAAGATTTATATTCTTAATAATGCAATCTATCAAATTAACCCTACGAACTACTCTTGCCAAAAGAAGTCAAATTGCATTACTTCAGAACTGAATCCACAGAGAGCGAGTGCACACAATAAATTTATATAATTCTAATGGTTAAGCTAGGCAATCTATAAATAGTGGTTTTGATTTTAAATCTATCAGGAGTAGAAAATTATCTAGAATACTAAAGCAAATGAAAATATGGAAAACCAGTAGATCTAGGTTTTATACAAGTGAATTATAATGGATAGGATGCAAGGAATTATTAATATGCGAGAACAATAAATGTTAACTAGTGTGACTCCCTCTTTTCCCAACTCTCGTATGCAAAATGTGATGTACACTGTCGATCGACGGTTAAATTCTGATGTCAATCGTCACTGATCAGACAGTAAGTTCGTCCATTATGCTAATTACACCAGCTCTCTCATGCATCTAACAACCTAGCTCAATGAAATCAATTATGGCACATAACCTACTCTCGTAGTCATTCATGTCCTAAGTTGAGGTTCCTAGTTACCTACTCTAGAACGCAAGAATTAAAGACAATTCCAAAGATTGATACTACTTCATCCTAGCAATCCTATTTTGGGACTAATTCATCAGTACCATTATGGATCCTAAGTCTAACAAGTGGATCTATTCAAGCATGATAATTGTCACAAAAAACATTGATGAAAATGCAATAGAATAAGTATAAAAACAAAGGAGTTCGAAGAGGAATCTAACGGAGTTCTTCTCTTCTCTCTTAACTAAGAACAATGAATAGAATAAAGCTTCTTAGCCGCCAACAATGTCTTAGAAAACACATAAATAAGATTTTAGGTCGTCCATGGGTATTCTGGTAATTTGTGGTAGCTTATGGGCATAAGTAGGTATTGAAATATACTCGGCCCGTTCTATCATCACCGTCGATCGGCACAAAGCATGTGTCGTCGATCGACGTTCCTTCATCTCCTCGAAAATTTCCTCTCACGAGATAGACTGACCACTCTTCAGTAAAACGGGCATAACCTCTGCTACCAGATTTTGATTGAATTAAACTAGTGGCATTGGAAATCTAACTCGAACATATATTTTATGTAAAAATAGGGGCCTAACCTAACGGCGGGAAGATCTCCATCCATAGCTAAACATCTGACGCGTCTGTGTACTTCTACACCTCAAAATGCTCCAAAAGGCTTCCGAATCACCATATTTCTCCAAAACGTACATGAACCTGTAAATACACTAAAAGATTCCAAATCGTAGAAAACATATCCTAAAACACTCATATACCATGGCTAAAAGTGGGTAAAATCCAGGGTATATCACTTGTACACTATATTACTAACAATTTGCATATAGTATAGTCAGAGAATTCACACCATCCATGACAAAAATTCAGCCACAAATGTATATAGATTTATACTAAAATATTAGAACTACACATCAAAGACGCAACAACTATGGTTAGGAAGGATAAATCTAAAGTGTATACAAAATTCACTTTACTAAACTTGTTAGTCACGGTGGCTATTAAACCACATCTTACTTCAAAAAGAGACAATCACATCTGATAAGCTATACTACATAAAGCTTCCATATAGAATAGACAGATGAGACACACCAACTATCAAACTCACTTACATAACTGGTATAGATGAAACTACACTAAAACATTGCACTATTTATTAGTATTTTCTAGAGGTATCATATATAAACATACTTCATGAAGATACATATACTATAACTTTTCTCAGGTAATATAGTCATATAGAATTCAATAGAGCATATGTTGTAGATAAACTATCTGCTACACCACATGCGTTGCAAAAAACACGACCATAGGTTGTTTATTAAAATACTAACATATTTTATATGTTATAGTCAGAGAATTCACACCATGCAACACAATTATTCACGCTCAAATGAATATATATATCATTTTATACTTATAGTTGACATTCTATTACACATGGATATCTTTACTACTTACTTTTCCCATTGTTAAGTCATAAATTTTATATCTTCCATCACCTTCTCCCCACCCACGAACCCAGAAACTTTGGTTGGTAAACACACGAAGAAAACATAGAGATATCCATGGAAAGGTCGTTGGTTAAGAAGCTAAATAGAAAATTAAAAACTGGAAAAAAATAAAAATTATGTGTCACATTACTGTATTCGTTGGTAATCCACTTTTAAACCAGATCTGAAAAAAGCACAATTGTTCCAACTAAATTACAGTAAATTAATCAAGAGGAATATTACACTAAAATTGATGGTTTGTCCCCTTATGGTATTCAATCAAACCAGATTCCACTTGCTTCGTTGCCGTTTGTTTTGCAATCACGCCACCATATATCTTGAGAAACATATATTCTTTTTATTCTATTTGAAAAATGCAAAATATAGAATATAAGCATAAATAATGGCACAAAAAAATTTATACTAAAGCACCATCTGCTAAACAAACACATTATCAAATTCATATTTTCTTGAATCATTAAGAAACCATGTCTATTCTATGTTTATCAAATAGAATAGTACAATGCAATGTGTAGTGTTCATCTTTTCCAATAGTTAACGCATTCTCTGCTTCTTAATCCATATATATCAAAAAGTAGCAAAATTGTAAATCCAAATAAAGATATAAAGAAAAGTGATCAGTCAATGGATAGTTGTTGGATATGATGATTATACGGCGTGTGAAGTACTCATTTTTCAAAATTTTCATAAAACTTGTAAATGATCATGAGATAAAGAAAGAGAACAATGAGAAATAAAAAATAGTTTCACGATGAGATCAACGATACAAATGAGAATAAAAATGAAATAGGGATGAAGATATTTTTTTGTTTTTATACAGATTATATGAATATCATAGCCAAAGAGTTGTTATAAACTTAATTTTTTATATTCTTATACATGTACAATCCAATTCCCCTAATCAATAATTGTGAAAAAGTGATAATAGTCAAATGATTAACATTTCTGTAGCTTTTCCTACCAGAATTCGATTCTGTTAATGCGATTGCCGCAGTGTTAAATCATGAATCGGACCTAATCGATTCAACGGATAACAAAAATGCATTTGAAGGTAGAAATACATTTGTACTTTTCTATTTAAATTTATTTGGCTAAATTTTTTTCTTTCATCAAACGGTTATTCTATTACCAAATTTGAGGTGGTCTGGGAAGCCAGATTGGAATAGAACAACCAACAAAACAAAGATCTCTATGAAATGATCGTGCCGTCTTGACCAGTGCGTCTAGAATTCCATTAGTGAACCCTTAGAATGTGGCATATCTCAAAGTCTGGAAAACAAATCATAAGCGTCTTTATTGCCTCCAGTTCCGTTGCAAAACTCAACCATGGTTGCGGTTCCTTCACCATTGCGATAATGTCTTTACAGTCCGTGTCAAAACGCTGACATGACGAATGTTGAAGCATGAACACCATTGCCCATCTAAAAGCTTCAAGTTTAGAATGAAGTACTGTCTCACGCCTCCTTAGATTTTGCGTTCCCATGAGCTTGATCTTCATGTTGCTGTTCTTACACGCCCATCCACAATCACTATACTGATCAGTAGCAGTCCAAGAACCGTTTACCATACAGATATTCTTCGGACTTAAGATTTTTGTCTCCTCGCTCTTGTGCATTTGTGGATTCTTATGGATCGTCTCATTAGCACTAAACCAGGCCAGACATTCGCTCTTTGCATATCTTACTAACTCCATAGGATCCTATCAATCCCCCTGAAGAGTTTATCATTCTGGACCTTTCAGATGTACCAAATTATCCAAGTATAAGGGTCTATGTGTGAATCAGCTTCATCACTTCCTTCCTTTTTCCAAAAAAAAAAGATAATCCATATTCGCATAGATATTAGGTAATGGGAAGGTATTTTGGCCAGAAGGCGTCGATGATAAAGCTCAAACTTGCAACGCGGGAGGACACTCATGAATGAAATGAGTAATTGTTTCCTCTGGTTCCCCACATCTTGGGCAGTAATTATCACATCTCATATTCCTATAGTTAAGATTTTTAGTGACCGCCAGATGCCTTGTTATCACCTGCCACATAAGATGGCACATCTTCTGAGGTGCTTCTACATCCCAAACAAAAGCTTGGAGATCAGTAATAGCAGGTCCACTTATCTCTCCATCCTCATCTTCCCTCAATATCTTATGAGCCACCCAGTTACCTAATTAAACTGTATACCATCATTCTTGGTGTAGCTCCAGCATAAAGTATCTTGGTGATTAGTCATACTCTTAGCTAGGCTCCTTCTGAGTAGAATGTTCTCCATATTAACTTAATTCATTAGTATTTCAATATCGCATTCCTTTGATTCTTTATTAATTAAATCACTGACTGTCATATTCGGGTGCATAACCGGGATGGAAGGATAAGCCGGTCTGGCTGGTATTGTCGGAATCCATGGATCCTCCCACACCTTAACCTGATGTCCAAAATGAATCTTTTGTCTGATACCCAAGAGCAATAGTCTTCGTGCCGCCGTGATGCTACTCCACACATATGATGGGTTATGAGCCAAAATTGAACGCAAAGGCGAACTCATTTGGTAATATATACCTCTCATCACCCTAGCCACCAGTGAGTCCGGAAATTGAACAAGTCTCCATAATTGTATTGCTAGCAAAGTCAAATTGAATTCATGAATCATATGAAATCTCAAACCTCCTTCGCTCATTGGCTTACATTGCTTTTCCCATTTCGCTCAGTGAATACCTCTCTTTGGTGTATTTGAACTACACCAAAATTGTGTAATGGCACTAGAAAGGTTTTCACAAATCTCTAATGGCAGCAGAAAGGTACACATCACATATGTCGGCAGTGCTAATAATATGGACTTAATCAGAATCTCTTTTCCTCCTTTCGACGGCCACCTACCCGTCCATCCATTCACTCTATGCGTCAATTTGTCCTTGAGAAAAGCAAAAAGTTTGCATTTGGACCCACTAATTTCTTCTGGTATTCCTAAGTATGTCCCCATCCCTCCTTCGTTCAGAATTACTAGCTTATCTTTGATCTGTTGTCTAGATTGAGCATTTATCTTCTTACCAAAGAGTAAAGATGATTTCTCAAAGTTAATGCACTGACCTGACGTTTTCCCATACTTTGTAACCACTTTCATTACTTCTTTACATTCACGGAGCTCCGCCTTACAGAAGAAAATGCTATTATCAGCAAAGAGAAGGTGAGATATTGAGGGACAAGCGCGTGTAGGACGCATCCCCGTTATCTTCCCCTGATTCTCGGCGTGATTAAGAAAGCTAATGAGCGCTTTCGTGCATAGAATAAAGACGAAAGGAAACAAAGGATCTCCTTGACGTAGACTTCTCTCTGGGACAATATTTTCCCTTGGCTGACCATTCATTAGGACCTTTACTTTACTGATGTTATACAGTGCATGATCCAATCTATCCATATTTCTGAGAACCCATTTTTTACATAAATGCTTGAATCCATTTTATTATACACTTTGCTCATATCCGTCTTGATGGCCATCCTTTTATTCCGTCCGTTTAGTTAGGTTCTCAAGACATGAAACAGTTCTTGTGCTATCATAACATTATCAGAAATTTGTCATCCAGTAACAAATACTGATTGAGTTTCAGAAATTAATCCAAATAAAACTTTCTTTAATCTCTGGCGTAAAACCTTAAAGATAATCTTATAGCTAACATTACAGAGGCTAATCGGCCAGAACTTGAACATCTCAGTTGCCTAAATTATTGTGTCACGCATCCAAATTTTTTATAATAATTTGATTAAACTGATATTCTTTTAAAAACATTAAGGGCAGGTTTATTGGGGGTCTCTTAGCAGAGGTTCTTAACTTTTTCTAAAATAAGTTTCTAACTTTTAACTAAGAAAACCTAAGAGACGTCTCTTAAATAAGAGTCTTAAGAGCCGTCTTCTTAACAAAAAAAATTAAAAAAAAAAAGTTTCAAATTAAGTTAAGAACCTCATTCTAAGAGACGCTGATAAACATGGTCTTAGCCCCACGAAAAGAAAGAAAAAAGTAAACGAGTAACCATTTAGAACAAAAAAAAAGGGAACCCAATTTTTATGTGTTTCAGATCCGCATTTCTTGCTTCGCCAATCATCTCAGATTTTGGAAAATGGCAGAAGAATTTTTCATTAATAGCTTCTTCTTTTCTTCTTCTTCTTCTTCTTCTTCTTCTTCACTTCTGTCTGAAATATCAAATGCCTCCACTAGAGCTTTTGTTTATGCCTTCACTGTCTGTTCTTGTGGTGCTTTTGCATTTGGATGCGTTGTAAGTTTTCTTAATTTCTACTTTTAATTTCTTAATCATCTAACTTTGGATGCATGCATGTTAAAATTAACTAAATGTATTGATCACAGATCGGATATTCTGCTCCTACACAGTCAAGTATCATGAAAGACTTGAACCTCTCCATAGCTGATGCAAGTCTTTCACTTTGTTCGGTTTATTCCCGGTTATTTTATACCTGATTTAATCTGATATTGTTTTTGGTTCTTAGTATTCACTTTTCGGATCGATATTGACTGTGGGGCTCATTCTTGGTGCATTAATATGTGGGAAATTGACAGATTTGGTTGGTCGTGTCTACGTAAGTTTCCACTTACGAAAGTAATTAATTAGTTCAGAAATTAATTAATTATTTTTTCATAATTTACAAAAAGATTTTTTGATATATAACAAACTGAATTTAATTTTACAACTTTCGGGTATTGATTATTTTGAGATTTCTTTCGAACCAGACAATGTGGATCACTAACATCCTCTTTCTAATCGGCTGGTTTGCCATTGCGTTGGCTAAGGTTTGCCCATTTCTGAGTTTATTTTTTATTTAACAGTTTTTGAATTTCAGTAATAAGTATCCCTCGTTCATGTCGATACACGATTTTTTATTTCTTTCGAAATATCTTTTCATTGTTTTTTGTCCTTTATTGAACAAAGGGTGTTTGGCTGCTCGATCTTGGAAGGTTATTGCAAGGGATCTCGATTGGAATTAGCGCATATTTGGTATGATTAGGTGCTTAATGATCACTCTCATGTTTGTTTCATTTCGGTTTACTACTTTTTGTTGCATAATTCCGAGGTTCAAAAACTTAACATATAATAAATATTTAATATGTTTAGAAAAAACATAAAAAGGAAATTTGAAAAAAGAAAAAAAAAGTTTTTTATTTACTTTATGTTTGTGTTTTATATCCCAAATGTTAAATAGTTTTCTTTCACTATAAATATATATCTTATGGAGAAGTGTTCCATAAAAAATTTAAGAAAAGCATTAAGAGCTTTAATTTTGAGTAATTTCTAAAGTAATAAAAAAATTATTTTTATAAATCTTTGTGTTTCTAGAGATTTGAATTGGTATCAGAGCCTGAGGTTGGCGACTCGATCTAAGTTTAAGTTGAAGTTTCGATCCTGGTGACTGTTAAAAGATCACGAACGCAAGATGGCGGACGTGACTAGAGTTGCACCTCGCACAGGACTTTGGATCCGCATCCATCCAATGTCCTATGTTGTCATCGACAAACTATACAGTTTAATCGATGAGGATGAGGGTGTTACTCCGTATTCATGATGTGTGGGACATGATAGAACCTGGTTTGGATAATCAAAAAAAAGAACGATATTGCGACTGCTCTTTTGTTCCAATTCGTGCCCGAGACATTGATTCTCCAAGTGGGAGAACAAACTGCATCAAAAGACATCTTGAACGCGATCAAGTCGCGACACTTTGGAGCTGATCGTGTAAGGGAGGCGAGACTTCAGAAATTGATGACAAATTTTAACAGGTTGAAGATGGATGATAGTGATATCGTGGATGAATTTGCGGAAAAGATATCAAGGTTATCATCCAAAGCAGCCTCGTTGGGAGAACACATAGAAGAATCCAAGATGGTTAAGAAGTTCTT
The DNA here is from genome assembly GCA_905132765.1 of Moricandia arvensis. Taxonomy (NCBI): domain Eukaryota; kingdom Viridiplantae; phylum Streptophyta; class Magnoliopsida; order Brassicales; family Brassicaceae; genus Moricandia; species Moricandia arvensis. The sequence goes on along the minus strand of CAJHQP010001407.1, from coordinate 89,132 downwards.
GAAGGGTCTCTCAAGACACAAATATATCCAGATTGTAGCGTTGTTAGAGAAAGTCATAGACCTCAACTCTACGGGCTTTGAGGACATAGTTGGAAGGCTAAAGGCGTACGAGAAGCGTGTAAGGGAAGAAACTCATAAAAAACTAAGGGAAGCTTATGTATTCGGATAATAATCACCATATTCAGAGGAACTATGGAGATTTCCATGGTACAATTAGAAGACGGAATGGAAGAGGTAGAGGTCGAGGTAGGTTACACAACCAAAACCATGTATCACACATTGAAGACAAAAACTCGAAGAAAGATCGTTCAAAGTTGATATGTTGGAGATGTGACAAGTCAAGTCACTATACAACTGTCTGTCCCGAGAAATTAGTAAGGAATCAAGAAACCAACCTAAACAAGACACAAAAAGCTGACCCCCTCTATGTACACAAGGTTGTGTTCTTGAATAAAGATAAAGTGATTCCGAAGAATTTTAATATCAACAAAGGCAATGCAAGTGTTTGGTATTTGGATAATGGAGCGAGCAATCAGATGACGGAAAACAAGGAGTTTTTTCGAGTTCGAATCTCAACACCAAAGGGAAAGTGAAGTTTGGTGATGGATCGTGTGTTGATATCGGAGGAAAGGGTTTGTTACCTTTATGTGCAAAACTGGAGAGAAGAAGAAACTCAAAGACAGATACTACATACCCAACCTGAAACACAACATATTGAGTCTTAGTAAAGCACAAAAAGCGAGTGTGAGGTTAACATGAAAGACGTCTATTTAACTCTCACAAATTCATGTGGAAGGTTGCTTGTACATGTTACAAGATTTCGAACTGTCGCTACAAAACCCCGATGGAGATTAGCTATTCGTAGTGTTTACATGTCAGAGATTGAAGATGCAACATAGAAGTGGCATGCTCGACTAGAACATATAAGATATGGCGTGATGAACAACATGGTAATGAAAGAGATGTTCATAGGAATTTCGAATGTAACACACGAAGAAAGTGTGTGTGACGGATGTCTAGTAGGGAAGAAGATTAGACACTCATTCCCGACTCAAGCCATGTTTCGTGCGACAAAGCCATTGGAGTTATTGCATGAAGATTTGTGTGGACCAATCATACCACCAACACCAGGAAATAACAAGTATGTATTTGTCTTAATTGATGACTTTTCCAGGTATATGTGGACAATATTTATGAAGAAGAAGAGTGAGACATTCGATCAGTTCAAGGTTTAAGGAAAGTGTAGAGAAGCAAATTGGTTCAACCATTAAGACATTTCGCACCGATAGAAGAGGAGAGTTTACCTCAGCTGAGTTCAATCTATTTTGCAAAGAGAATAGAGTTAAAAGGCACTTAATCATACCTTACACGCCTTATCAAGACGATATTGTGGAGAGGAGAAACCGAACCTTAATGGGTATGACGAGAAGTATGATGAAGGCAATGAAGATGCCGAACTACATATGTGGGGGGAAGTTGTACGACATTCAACTTACCTCATCAATAAATTTCTTACAAAATCCTTGAAAGATCAAACACATACGAGTGTCTCACATTGAAGAAACCAAATATCGAGAACTTTTGGATATTCGGTTGTGTAGCACATGCGAAAATCAGTGTGCCACATCTAAAGAAGTAAGATGAGAGATCAAAAAGTGTGATCAATCTTTGAATTGAGCCGAGTTACAAAGCATATAGGCTCTATGATCTAGTCGTAGGGAAGGTGATGGTGAGTAGAGATGTGATTTTTTATGCGAAAAAATATTGGGATTGGTCATCTACAACAAGCCAAGCTGTAAACCAAGTATGCTTAAGCTTCCACATGAGGGTGGTATAGAAGAAGGTAATGATCAAGGTGAGGATCAGAACATGAAGTTATAAACCAAGATGAGGAAAAATAAGAAGATATTGATCACAATACAAACCAAGACGGTGGTGATCAACTTTTGGTGACTAAACACGGCCACACCATAACAAAACCAATGTATCTTGATGCTTATGTGTTACTTGTAGTCAAGAAAGAGCAATGTTGTTGCTCACAGTAAATGGCGAGCTAGAGAACTATCTTGAGGACGAACACATAAGAGAATGAATTGAAGCTATGGTAGCTGAGTTGGAGTCTATCACAAGAAACAAGACATGAGAGCTTGTGGATAGACCAGCTAGATTGAAACCTATAGGGTTAAGTGGATCTACAAGATAAAGAGAAAGGCGGATGACACAATGAAAAATTATAAGACGAGACTTGTGGCAAAAGGCTATGTACAAAGACAAGGAATATATTTTGATGAAGTGTTTTCACCAGTGGCACGTCTCGAAACTATACGCCTCTTAATAGCCCTTGAAGCAACGAACGAATGGTAGATTCATCATCTAGACGTGAAGACCGCTTTCTTGAATGACGATCTAAAGGAGATAGTGTATGTGACACAACCCGAAGGTTTTGAAAAGAAAGTAGAAGAGGTTCGAGTTTATGTGTTGCACAAAGCATTGTATGGGTTACGCGAAGCACCAAAAGCTTAGAATGTGAAACTCGATCAATGTAACGTAAGAATGAAGGAGGAGACTTATTGCTAATAGTCATTTACGTGGATGATCTATTTGTGACAGGAACTTCGCTTAAGGTGTTAAGAAATTCAAGGAAGAGAAGTTAGAGAAGTTCAAGAGGTCAGATCTAGGAAAGCTAATGTATTACCTTGGCATATAAGTGGTTCAAGGAACAGATAGAATAAAAAAAACAAGAAATGTATGCTCAAATAATCATGTGTGACACAAAGATAAAAGCGTGTAACGCGAATCACGTACCAATGGAGTCGAGTTTGAAGATCTCAAAAGCTGAAAATGAACTAGATGCTACGAATTTCAGAATAATCATAGGATATTTGAGGTATCTGCTTTACACAAGACTTGACTTGTGTTACCAAGTGGGCGTACTGAGTAGATATACGCACAATCCGAGAGACTCTCATGGACAAGCCATCAAGCACATATTGCGGTATGTGAAAGAAACTACAAATTTTGGTTTGTTCTTCAAGAGAGATTGGTTAAGGAGCGTTGTTGGTTATAGTGACAGCAGTAACAATATTGATGTCGATGATGGGAGGAGCACGTCAGAACATGCATTTTATTACTGTCCATCACTGGTTACTTGGACGTCGCATAAGCAACAAACGGTTGCATTGGCATCATGCGAAGCAGATTTCATGACAACAACAGAAACAGCGAAGCAAGCTATATGGATCAAAGAATTTTTGAGTGAGATATTAAGCAAAGAAGGCGAGAAGGTTAAGCTTAAGACAACAAATCAGCCATTGCTTTAACGAAAAATTTGGTTTTCCATGGTATATGTAAACACATACTTCAAGATATCATTTAATTCGTGAGTGTGTGGAGAATGGGCAAATCGAAGTGGAGCATGTTCTCGGTGTTGAGTAGAAGACCGACATTTTAACCAAGCTATTAGCAAGAATTAAGTTCAAGCATATGAGGAGCTTAATTGGAGTTCAAGAAATTGATTTCCTTAATTCAAGTTAGAATTAAGGGGGTGATTATTAGATAATTTCAAGCTTGTGGAAACTTAACATATTAATAAGTGTTTAATATGTTAAGAAAAACACAAAAGTAAATCTAGAATAGAAAAAAAGTTTTCTATTTATGTTAGGTTTGTGTTTCTATATCGCACATGTTAAAGGAAACTGTCTTTCACTATTAATATAAATTTAATGGAGAGTTGTTTCATAAGATATAAGAGAGTAAGTATATCATAAGAGATCTAAAAGAAGCATTAAAAATTTTAGTTTTGAGTAATTTCTAAAACAATAAAAAAAAATTGTTCTTATAATTCTTTATGTTTCTAGAGATTTAACTTTTGATATGTTCTGGTATTTTAATTTAGAGGTTTTTGCTTCTAAATTTGATGTTTCTTTGCTTTTAGATTTGTTAATATTATGTGGATGAAAGAAAAAACATTTGCTAATTAGGTTTATATTCAAAATGTTTTATGAATGTTTATGACTTGAATTTGAATTGTTTGGATTATGAATTTGGCTTCTTTTAATTTGGTCAGAGTGTTTTAGGTTCTTTTGGTATGAGATTTTCTTTAATAAACCATTTATTAATCATAGGGACCAGTTTACATCACTGAAATAGCACCAAGAAAATTGCGAGGAGCTGCTTCTTCCATGTCACAGGTAAACTAAGAGAATCAAAATCTTGAAAAGTATTATAAGAATGTATTCCTCCAAACACAGATGTTTATATTCTACAGTTATTTGCGGGCCATTGGTATATCTGTCTTCTATGCACTTGGAACTGTTGTTGCATGGCGCAATTTAGCCGTTTTAGGTATGTAAATGAGATCAATTCTACTCAAATCCAGAAAAACTGGTAGTTTCACTAATAGTATTTGTTTGCTTGGCTTTGGACAGGTTCTATACCTTCTATTATGATTGTGCCTCTTCTTTTCTTCATCCCTGAATCTCCTAGATGGCTAGTAAGGGGCATGGTTGATGCTTTTATCTTTTGGATATCTTTATCACCAAGTACTAGTTGGCAGGCTTCTCTCTTGTAGGCTAAAGTAGGGAGAGAAGAGGAGGTTGAAGCTGTTCTTTTAAGATTGAGAGGAGCTGATTCTGATGTATCAGATGAAGCAGCAGAGATATTGGTAAGGATCTTTATGTATGAATATATATATATATATATTATAAATTATCCAAAATATATATACCAAGTCTCCTACTAACTAAACCTACTACATAACTTCAAAACTTGTAAAAGTACTTTGCTACTAGTCTACAACAGCTCCATATTCTGTTCTTCTAACATCAAAAACACACATCGAAGCCTGAAATCAAACCAAGCCTTGAAGTCATGTAACTGGTCCACTGTCTGTCCACATTAGTTAGCCCCTGTTTTGCTTTGTTTCAATCATACAAGATTACAGATTAAAATGTTCACTCACTGTAATTTTGGGATCGAAGAAGTACTTGAGGGTCAATGAGAAAAACCACAGACAATTTTTAGAGTGTTTATATTCTGTTCAAAGACGGAAAGAGTTACCAAATATATCAGAAATCACTAATACATATGAAAGAAAACTGCAACAAAATAAGTAACAGAAAGTTAGAAACAAAAGAGTAAAGATCATATTGGATACCACCAGTCTCTGGAGATTTCCTTAGCAAGTTGCTCCCCTTCGTAATCATCTGAACAATTACAGATACAAACATAACTCTTACCATCGATAAGAAACCAAAAGGAGCCACTGAGGAATTTTGATTACCAAAAGGCTGTCAATGGTGAGTGGCAGAGAAACAAAGACAACACAAGATCAAGAAAATCAAAGAAATGGTTAAAGGAACCAGAATGAAGAATTTGGTAATCAAAGTTACAACTTCATGTCGGCATAAACCTGCCAACACTTTAACGAGCTCATCCTCTGCTTCTCTCAGATCCGCTTTGGTTCATACCCTAATCTTGAGAGACACCTACAACATCAGAGTCAGAGACACACATAAGAACGCTAATAATCACCATGATTTTAAGTCTCAGGGAGAGAGTGTATGCACGCAAGGTTGGTTCCAGAACTATGGATACCTGTTTTTTTGTCCCAGACCTTCAGTTTTGGGTTTGCTAACATGTAATTAACACGTAGAGGAGCCCAGGCAGGTGCTTCTTATTCAGTGAAATTTGAAGTTTTTTTGAGCCTGTACCATCCCACAAAATCTCATCAGTAAATTGCCAAGAACACACTTGAAGATAACAGCTCTCACTAATGAAAGTGATTCGTTCCCTTAATATCTCAACAGAAACAAGATCAAGACAGAACACTAGCTTGCTTATAAGTTCATCTAAAGGTGAAGATTTAATAACACACGTAGCTTCACCACTGGAGTTCATGGAGGAAAACAAAGTCAGTACCAAACAACATGAAATAGAGAGAGAGATAAATCAACAAAACAGAGGCAGTGCTGCTCTAAGCTTCACGCAAAGAGACAAATACAACAAGAACCATGAATCGATTTTTGAATACGAGACATCTCAAGCTTTGAACTTCCTACAACTACAAACTTTTAAAAAGCCAAACCTTTTGTCGAAATGCCATTGTTGCTCTTCTAGAGTTTGATTCCGACGGTAAAGCATGATTCCGGTGACGACGAGAACTGAAGAAGACGGAGATGCCGGTTGTAAAGCAAGAACGCGCCAGAGAAGCTTGATTTGGAGTAGGTGCTACCGTGTTGTGGTTTTGTCACGGACTCAGCGATGGATGAGAACCCCGACGTGACAAACGACGACGACACTGTTGCGATGTGAAGAGAGCGCGGCGGATTGAGGAGCGTAGACACGGCGGTGAGGCTCGAGAGTGGACAAGAGGTGCCACCGTGTTCAACTGCCGGTGAGTGGAGACCACAGAGTGGTGGTCGGAGCTTGAGATCGAGCAAAGGGGAAACGACGAGAGATAAAGAACTCTCTTTTTTTTTTAAGAGAACAGATAAAAACCATAGCAAAAAGATAATTGTTGTTTTTTTTACCCGGTAAGAAGTTAAAGGAAACCAAAAAATTGGCTTAAGTATTGGCTCCAAACTAATTTTTCAGCTATAGTAGTTGTTTTTGCTTTCCCGCTTAATGAAATTCTATCTTAGCGCGGATTTAGTGCTACGATATAATTGTGATCAGATTTTGGTATTTTCGATAGCAGTTAGTGAATTCGTGCTACCGCGAAGTGCTACCAATACTCATATTTCTTGTAGTGAGATTAAATTACTTGTTTCTGAAGATAATTTAGATTATTTTTCTTAGGTTTCTCAAGCTGGAATGTTCTTGGGCTGTCTTGCCACGGCAATTTCATTCTTGTTGAAGGCATACTAACTATTTCATCTACTTTTCTAACCTAGTTCTTTGTATTTAGTTATTTTTCTTTTCAAACCGGACGGTACATAATATCTCCGGTTTTCTTATTCTGCAGGATAACCAATGCTGGGAAACAGGAACACCTATCTTGGCTCTCATTAGTGTTATGGTAATTAATAAATAAAATAATTGAAAGCAAATATTAAAAGAAATAGATCAACTTTTACTTAGAAAATAAATAATTTTATTTTGTGACTTAGGTTTTTTTTTATGTTTTAAGGTTTCATGATAGATTTAAAATTTTAGTTGTAGATTTAAACTATTTTCTTATTGTAATATGAAATTAATGATATTTTCATAATTCTACCGTCTTTCTGTGTTTTGCGTCGTTGTTGAAATAGTTGTATTTCGGATCATATGGATTAGGCATGGGTTCAATACCGTGGATCATAGCATCAGAGGTAATATTAATTTAATTTTTCTTTCTTTTGTACATGTGAATATTGAAATCATAATTCATATGTTTACTTTCATATCTAGATTTATCCAGTAGATGTGAAGGGAGCAGCGGGAACAATGTGTAACTTGGCCAGCTCTATAAGCTCATGGGTCGTTGCTTACTCTTTCAGCTTCTTGCTTCAATGGAGTTCCACAGGTAAGCTTTGTTATTGTCAAACTAAAATAAACTAAAAGGAAAATAAATAATCTTCTCACGACTTTTGAATTCTGAATTAAAATATTTATTAACTTGTAGATCTATTTAACTGCAGGAACATTTATGACTTTTGCCACAGTGACTGGCATTGGATTTGTGTTCATAGCCAAGCTTGTTCCAGAGACCAAAGGCAAATCTTTAGAAGAAATTCAATTTCTTTTCACTGAATCTCATCTTGAAGATTCTACTATATCATAAATCTCATCTAAAAAGATAATTAAGGCCTTGACTGATAAAGCTGATGGCAAAATAGTAGCATCATCCTATAGAAACGGTATGTTATTATAAATGTATTTAATAAACTGATTAATAGAAATGATTCATATATAAAATTGGTCTATGATATATATATTTTTATTTTTAAAATAAATAGGTATATTATAATATTAATTTTTATAATTTTATAGACAATAATGAATTATATTTAATTATATATAACTATAGATAAATGTGAAATATTATTTTTAAAATAATTCTAAATTTATTTTTAAAATAAACTAAATGTTTGGATATTATTAGATAAACATATTGAGTAATTTATTTTTAAAAACAATTATATATTGTAAGTGTAAATGCTGTATCAAAAGCTTAGACATTTGCATTATTTAAATGTGGTTTTAGTAATCATTGATTAGAAATATAAAGAATATAATGTTTATACTAATGCTCGTCTTAACTCAACTTCTACTGGTTTTATATGTTTTTAGAATAGGAAATGGTTAGATATCAAATTTATACAGCGTATTTGGTATCAAAAGCATTTGTATTTCACGAATATATCTTTACATTTCATGCATTAGTATTTGGAATCTTTGCCAAAAAAAAAAAAAAAAAATCTTCGAAATTTCGCCCAATTATCCATCTTCAAATTTTTGTCTTAGCTCTCATTGTTTCTAGTTGTCGACTGCATGATAACCTTTATCTTTGAGACCAAAATTAACTGAACAGTCGGGGACTTTTTGGTAGGGTGCCAAGGGGACGGGTTTGAGACACCAACATATTTTAAATTCAATTCATCTGTTGCGCGAATCTAAATCACATTGTTTTATGCACCCACAAAGATATGGATCCTTATTCTCGATTTATTTAAATACCCGGAGAAAGAGTCTATTCATAAATTGCACTTCCCTTCAAAGATTAGTTTGGGTCTTTCCATAAATACGGGATACCTTCCGGTTAATCAAAAAAAAGTTCAACACAAACACATCAGTAAAGCTTAATCTAAATTTATATGGTAAAATTTTTAGTTTTATACTGATTTAAGTTTGTGACAGACATACAAAGAAAGAAAAATAGCGGAAAAGAAACTGAAAGAACTTCGAAACCACTATGGACAACAACACAAGAACGAATTGAAAAGCTAAATAACTCAAGTAATAAAACAACTTAATAACAAAAGGCGCCCCAAAATAACGCCACATGAACTAGATGAGAAATTCGAAAGGTTTCCGCGAGCTACTGACGTAAATGAAGATGCAAGATGTCTGCCCTGAAGTAGTCGCTGACGTAGATGCTGACGCAGACGACTTGTTGAGTGGTGAAGACCATGTGGAGTCAAGATGCTAAGCTGGAGTCAAGATGCTAAGCTGGAGTCGTGTAGACTTGGAGAGCAAGTGGGTATCTTGGAGAAAAGGCAAGAGGAATAAACTTGGGAAACAAGTTTATGACTTAAAGGAAGAGGAATAAGTGCATTCCAAGAAAAGGAAAGTTGCACTTATTGATATGGAAGATGTCCATATTGTGGTTCCTTGGAGACTAGGGTTTCGGGAACTTGGAGAATAACTATAAAATAGTTATGGGGTCGTCTGTAATTAGACAGAGACACATAGACTGATTTTATAGAGAGAGAAGCTCTTGGTGTGTTCTTGGTCGTGCTGAAGCAGTTGCCGAAGTACGTGACGGAGGAGAGATACAAGCGGGTAGCTTAGGAATCTTTCAGTACCAGTTGTTAGGGTGTTAACAGACTGTGTAAGGCTGATTAAGCAAGTCTTGTAAAGATTGTTTAAAACGAGATTCTAATAAAGCATAGTGGTTGCTTGTATTGTTTTGTCTCTGGTTTAGTTTCTGCATTACTTAACTGTGGTGTCATCTTTGCACTTACAATTGGTATCAGAGCGGGGCACCTAAGTTATCGGTGTAATCCTGAAGGTGAAGATGGACGCGATTGTTTCTATGCAGAAGATGATCATGTGGAATGCGGACCAGTATGGTCATTGGAAGGCTCGCATGAAGCAGTTGATTCGAGGAATCAATGAAGATGCGTGGACTGATGTGGAGACTGGGTGGGAGGAGCCTACCAAAGTCACGGATAATGGGAAGAAGCCCAAGCCAAAAGAAGACTGGACAGAGGCAGAGCGCAATGCATCAAAGTTTAGTGCAAAGGCGTTGTCGGTGATCTTTGGAGCTGTTGAAGCAGAGCAGTTCCAGCTGATTCAGGGGAGTACTTCAGCTAAAGAGGCGTGGGAGATCCTGCTGAATTCGTTTGAAGGAGATGATAGTGTCAAGAGGACACGTCTGGATCATCTTGGGTCGCAGTTTGAGAATCTCAGGTGGTCTGATAATGATTCTGTGGCGAGCTTCAGTGCCAAACTTAGTGTTATGGCGCATGAAGCATTTGTACTTGGAAAGAAGTACAAGGAGAAGAAGCTGGTAAAGAAGTTGCTACGCTGTCTTCCAGCGAAGTTTGGAGCTCATAAGGCGGTTTTGAATATGACTACAAACACGAATGAGCTCAAGTTTGACAAGCTTGTGGGTATGCTGAAGGCAGAAGAGATGGAGACAGACAGTAGCACGGTCTCTACGTCAGGTGGTACCTCAAAGAGCATAGCGCTAGTAGCTGGCAAAGATGTTGATAAACTTCAAAAGATTGAAGATGATATTGGTATGATTGTCAGGTATTTTGGTAGGACGAATCACTCTGGTGGGAGAAATCAGTATGGTAGTCAAGGAAGTGATTGTGGCAATGGTAGAAGAAGAGAAGCTATCAAGTGCTACGAGTGTGAAGGATTTGGTCATGTGAGGGCTGACTGTCCTATGGCACAACGAAAGGAACTCAAGTGTCCTGAGTGTAAAGGTGTTGGACACACACGGCTTGAATGTCTGAACTTAAAGAAGGGAAAAGGAGTTTCATTAGAGTCATCTGATGATTCATAATCTAAAGAAGATGGAAAGGTGATGAAGAATATGGTTGCATTTGGTGCACGTAAGGAGGGATCTAGTGAATCCTCTGATTCAGATCGCAGTACAGATGATGAGGAGTATCACGTGCTGCTCAACAAGTGGTTGAGGGTCAAGGATCAAAATCTGAGATTGGAGAATGTGGCTCAGAAGCAAAACGAGTTGCTTGAAGAACTTCATGAAGAACTTGCGGCTGTAAAAGAGAAGAATGAGATTCTTGAGTAGGAAAACAACAAGCTGAGAAGAGTTTCTACTGGAGAACAAGAGAGAGCACGGAATCTGGAACGTGATTTGGCTGAGAATCACAAGCAGATCAGGATGCTCAACAGTGTATCCAAGAACTTGGATCAAATACTCTCAATGGGAAAACAGCCAAGGCGAATTGGGGACTGGGATACCGAGGAGCTGAGAGTAATGAAGTTTATCGGAAGGGGCTGTCACACTTCGTGCAGGGAAGCACATCAAAAAGTGGAGCCAAAGAAGTTCGTCGGGAAGTACGTCTGGACGTACATCAGGGAGTACGACAGGAAGTTCTACATCGTGAAGCTGTGAGCAGCAAGCCAAAGGTTGTACATCAGTGCAACAACATGAAGGTCAGACATGAGTTTCTGAAGCATGGTTGTGCAGCTGGTACAAGGAAGGAGGTTGATTGGTGCATCAGCAACTGTGTCAGGCCAAACAAGAAGCAACATCGGATGTGTTGTTGGTTCTGTGGGAAGGTTGGACACAAGAAGGTGGAGTGTTTTGCTCGTGAGAAGAGCAGAAACATGGCCAAGAAGGTGAACAAGAAGTTCATTAAACCCAAGAGGGTTGAAGAGGTGTTCTTAGCCAAGAATGGCTTTCTTGATGAGGTCAAGGAGGGGACATCAGAAGAAGGATGCAGCTCGGTTAGGAGTGATCTTGAGGAAGATCAGAAAGCATCAAGTCTGGAGTCAGAACAAAGAGTTGTTCATGGCACAAAGGGGAAGGAGATCGAAGTGTGTCAGGAAGTGATGCGAGGTGATCTTCAGGAGGGTGATAGTGAAATCACTCTAAGACAGTAGCAACGAGTGCAGAATGCACTCGGTGTGGGTGAGGAAGGGCTCATGGTCAAGAAGACGACACATGAAGGAAGCCAAGTCCTCAAAAGAAGCTGGTCGAAAGGTAGTTCGACAGGTGCGTCAGAGCATGATACAGTACTTGTAATCTATTCTGCTGCAGCAGAGGTTGTATCATGATTACGCATGAAGAAGCAAACGGGTTTGTCTGTATGGCTTGACATCTAAGCATATGTTTTAGCTTAGTGTGCAATCAAGCAGGGGGAGAATGGTGATGTTCTGGCCAAGAGAAGAATGCATATCTCATGGGGGAGAAAAGCATGGTGTGGTGCACATCTCGTGGGGGAGAAAAGCATAATTAGCATGGAAGTTTCCAGGTGGGGAATGTGGTTGTTGAACCAGAAAAATGTTGTGCTTGATTGGCACACAAAGCTAAAAGGGGGAGATTGAAGATGCAAGATGTCTGCCCTGAAGTAGTCGATGACGTAGATGCTGACGCAGACGACGTGTTGAGTGGTGAAGATCATGTGGAGTCAAGATGCTAAGCTGGAGTCAAGATGCTAAGCTGGAGTCGTGTAGACTTGGAGAGCAAGTGGGTATCTTGGAGAAAAGGCAAGAGGAATAAACTTGGGAAGCAAGTTTATGACTTAAAAGAAGAAGAATAAGTGAATTCCAAGAAAAGGAAAGTTGCACTTATTGATATGGAAGATGTCCATATTGTGGTTCCTTGGAGACTAGGGTTTCGGGAACTTGGAGAATAACTATAAAATAGTTATGGGGTCGTCTGTAATTAGACAGAGACACATAGACTGATTTTATAGAGAGAGAAGCTCTTGGTGTGTTCTTGGGCGTGCTGAAGCAGTTGCCAAAGTACGTGACGGAGGAGAGATACAAGCGGGTAGCTTAGGAATCTTTCAGTACCAGTTGTTAGGGTGTTAACAGACTGTGTAAGCTGATTAAGCAAGTATTGTAAAGATTGTTTAAAACGAGATTCTAATAAAGCATAGTGGTTGCTTGTATTGTTTTGTCTCTGGTTTAGTTTCTGCATTACTTAACTGTGGTGTCATCTTTGCACTTACAGCAAAGGCATCCTCAAATCCTGATTGCAACGACTCCTACAGCTTCCAAGGTTAACCCATAGCGCACCAAACAGAGAATCCAAACACGAGACCAAAGCACGCAAGGCAATAGATACCACTGACAGAACGTGGAGAAACCGTAACCCGCCGATGGCGTCGTTGGCGTCGTTCAGTATTTTTCATCAGAGATTATCATCTCCATTGCATCCCACCGAAACTGTATACACGCGCCGGAGATTAATCTATTTTTAAAAAAAGAACAATTTTTTTTGTTCAAAACCATACTCGATTATCATTAAAGACAGAGTAGTTTACTCATCCACATAGTGGTGAGCTAGATAGGGAACATAAGGCTGCCTTTGCGAGAGTATCAGCCGCATAATTTCCCACACGCGGGATAAAATGAAAAGACAAATTACTAAAAGAGATAGATAGAGAATGAATATCAAAGAGAAGTCCTTGAATCCAGACGTTGTTCTTCTTGGTTTTGAGAAGTGTGATAAGACTTTTGGAGTCAGAGAAGACTTTAAGGGAGTCAATACCACGGTTGGCCGCTGAAGAGATAGCAGCCCTTAACGCCAAGGCCTCTGCAACAAGGGCAGAGGAAACAGAGCAGCGTTTTGCAGAGAAGGTGCCCGCTGGTGCAGACATAGTATCCGTGAAGTGCCAACCCATCCCGCAGTTACCAGTGGTGGAGTTCCATGCAGCATCCGAGAAGACATTCCAAGAGTTGGTACCTGTAAAAGATGGGATCAATGGCATATGGGCATTAGTGACATGTTGAAAAGAATCCACACACTGTGGCACTTTTTGACTAGTGATAGTCTCCTGAGCTTGTTTCCATTTTCTTGAATCCTGTTGGATTTTTTAAACTGTTTCTTCAGCAGTAAACTCTTTATTCTCAAAGAGCAATTTGTTCCTGTTGGTCCAAAGCGTCCAAAAGACCCAGGGGAAGAGGGGAACGCAGCCTAGTCCGGTAGGAGGAAGAGCTAGGAGTCGCGAGCAACTATTTAGAAGTTCCGATACTGAGCTTGGTGCATGCCGTTGCAACGTTGGTGAGTGTAGGCATGGGAGTTGGTTCCAGACCCGAGTAGCAAAAGGGCACTGAAGTAGTACATGGATCTCTGTTTCCAATGCTCCACATCGCTTGCACTTTGCATCAACCTCCATTCCTCTGAGACGTAGAGCTGATCCTACTGGCAGAGCTCCTGCATTAGCTTTCCATAATAAGTGTTTCAGTTTTGGAGATGTATTCACTGTCCATATCTTCTTCCTCCAGTTAAAGCCATCCGTTGGTTCAGCATCTGAATTGATCTTTGCTAGAGCGTATCCCGACTTTGTCGTATAGTTCCCGACAATTCATGATTTCCATTTCAGACTTATCTTTTATAGTTCTTAGAGTTTCATTAAAAATGTCTGATTTGAGAATACTGAGTCCTTAAATGTTTTCTATGTTTGGAGTATGGATCATACAAATGTGATTTCTGAAGAGGAATGCAGTCATTTTTAAAGGTTTTAGTAATTTGTAGTTATTTTAAAAAGTTCAAAATATAACATATGCAAAAAATTAATGTGACTGTTTAATTTATTTTTTAAATATACAATTAAACAAAAAGAATAGAGGCTACATAATGTTTATCAAATCTTTCTTATTTAAAATTATTAATTTCTATATATATATATAACCATGTAATTCTATAAATTTTATTTTAAAAAAGAATGAAGAACAATAATAATTAATAGTGTATGGGTTGTTTAATAAAAATTATATTATATGTCTATATGTAACAATATATTTTTGTAACGATCTAAACATTATTTTAGTGATAACACGGTCATAGCTCAAATGCTGTAATGTTTTTCAAAAATTATATAAGGGATATGTTGTCGTTTACGCTACGTGCAAATTATTAGTTTGTAAAATTTCAAAGTTTAGGATATTATTTGAATAAAAGATTTTAAAGAATCAGTCTCATTTAATGCGATATGTTTATCGTTTGCCATTTTATAATAGGAAACATAAGTCATTCTTCTGTAGAATTATTATTTGCTGTTGAGAGTCGTATTTGGCATACGATATTGAGTTGAGTGTTGACTTCATATTGAAAATTTAGTTTGTTCCTTTTATGAAGTTTCGTGTGATGTCAATGGTGTTGTCAAAGTAGAAACGTGTTTCTTTTTTACAACAAAGGATGTTCAATCATTTAAACTAGAGGTAGTTTTGAAATCCAGATCGGAATAGAACAACCAACAAAAACTAAATTCTTATAAAAATCTCGGGCGGTCTTAGCTAAAGCGTCTGTAGTCCTGTTTTGAGCCCTTGGGACATGAATGATCTTGAAGTCTTGGAACCGCGTTCAATAGATGAATTCTTCTAACTCCGTGGAAAAGCTTTGCTATGCTCTTGGGTCCTTGATCATCAAAATTAAGTCCTTGCAACCTGTTCCGAAGTACTGGCACAAAGTGTGCTGAGACATATTCTCCATTGCTCAGATGAGGGCCTTTGGTTCGGAGTGTAACAGAGACAAACGTCTCTTGTTGTTCCTCAACCCTATGATTTGTTCCTTTTCACTTTCAGCCATCTATACCCATCCACAACCACTATAATGTGATTCCACGGTTCAAGAACCATTTACTAGACAAATACTTTGTAAGCATAAGGTTTATGTATCCTGGGTCTGTTGTGGTGGGACTGGAAACACACCAACACTTGGTGTTGAGTTCACCACGAACCAAGCATTACCTTCACTCTGGGCATGTCTAATTAGTTCCATCGGATCTCGTGTTATTCCTCTGAATAACTTATCATTCTTGGCTTTTCAAAGGTACCAGATACTCCATGGGTATGGATCCTTGTCTCACTCGGGATCTTCTATTGCATTCTTCCACTAGAGGAGGTAGTCCAAATTGGTATAAACACTTGATATAGAAAAAATATCAGGCCATGATGGTGTGGAGGCAAGGGCCCATGTTTGCAAAGCAGGTGGACATTCAAAAATTGCATGATTTACTGATTTATCATCTTATCCATATCGTTGGCATTGGTTTTCACATCGCATATGACGACATGTTAGATTTCATGTTAACACCATATAAACCAAAGCCATTTGCCAAATTAGGTGTCTCGTTTTTTCAGAAGCTTTGATTTTCCATGCATGAGCTTGCAACTTTCTTATACTGAGCTCAAATACCATTACTTTAGAAGGCTGACATAGTATATTTTTTGCCACCCAATATCCAGATTTTACGGTATATAATCCTCTCTTTGTATAGCCCCATCATTTGTCATCTCATTGCATTAGCTTATGGCCAAACACTTAATAAGAGGAGTATCCTCTTGAGACACAAATTGTTTTTAGTATCCCGACATTCAACACTTTTGGTGTACCATGGATGAAATGAAATCAGACGCCGTTATTCGTGGATGCACCATTGGGATCGTTGGTCTAGCCATCCTAGCCGGAACTGTGGGATCCATGGATCATCCCAAAATTGAATTTGATATCCAGAATGCACTGCATGTCTAATCCCAATGATAATAGAGGCTTTGCTTCCGTCAAGCTTGTGTAGACGCACGAAGGGGATACAGAACCTGTTGTTTGCAAGATTGAGCACGCACGAGGATACCTCTCTTTCAGAATCCTCGTAAGAAGAGAATCTGGAAATCGTATTAGTCGCCACAGTTGTTTAGATAAAAGAGCTAGATTAAACTCATGGATTAATCTGAATCATATTCCCTCTTCCTCTTTCGAACAACATAATATCTCTCATCTCTCTCAATGCATCCCTCTTTTTGACGGATGTGTGCTCCACCAAAAAGCGTTCAGTGGCACTTGCTAATTTTTTAACATATTTCCAATTAGTAGGAAACTTAACATAATATATGTTGGTAGAGCCAAAGCTATGGCTTTGATTAGAATTTTCTTTCCACCCTTTGTCAACCATCTACATGACCATCCAATTTTCTATGATCAATCTTGTCCTTAAGGAACAAAAATAACTTGCATCTGATCCACTTATGTCCTCCGTAATGCCGAGATAGGGTCTCATACCTCCTTCGTTTTCAGTACTGAGAGTTGTTTTAATTTTTGCTTTATAGATCCCGGGACTCTCTTTCCAAAGACGAGCGAAGACTTCTCAAAATTTAGGCACTAACATGATGCTTTCCCATACACCTTTACTACTTTCATGACTTCATCACATTCATGAGGCTCCACCTTACAGAAGAAAAGGCTATCTTCAGAAAATAACAAGTGGGACACCAGGGGGCTAACGCGTCCTACGCGCATCACGATTATCATTTGTTGATTCTCTGCGTGATTAAGAAGGCTATCGAGTGTTTCCGTGCATAAGATGAAAATGAAAGGAGACAAAGGATCTTCTTGGCGTAATCCTCTATGAGTAACAATGTTTCCTCTAGGTTTACCGTTCATGAGGGCCTGATATTTAACTGAAGACACACATCGCATGATCCATTTGATCCAAGTCTCTGAGAAACCCATTTTTTCCATTACTCTCTAGATAAAAATTCATTCCATCTGATCATAGGCTTTGCTCATGTCAGTCTTGATGGCCGTTCTCTTATGTATTCCATCCAGCTTCATTCGGAGAGTGTGAAACATCTCCTGAGCAATCATAATGTTATCAGTAACCTGCCTACCCGCCACGAAGGCTGATTATGTTTCTGATTTTCGCTCAGGTAAGAATTTCTTCAATCTCTGGCATAAGACCGTAGAGATAATCTTGTGGCTCACATTGCACAAACGTATAGGCCAAAATTGAGCCATGTTTGTAGGTTTATCTTTTTCGGAATGAGACAAATGTTTGTATCATTCAGTCCATGTGCAATGGTATCCTGAAATAAGAACTCATTGACCATACGAGTCAAGTCTTCCTTCACAATATCCCAAAATTTCTTGTAAAAAATGCACTCATGTCGTCTGGTCCAACAGCTTTCAATGGATGCATTGCAAAAAGCACAAGTTTAATCTCCCATTCTGTGACCATAGAGTAAGGGCCTGGTTTGTTTCAGCGGTGATTGTCGAAGAAATATTGCCCAAAGCTTCATCCATCTCTGTCGGTGTCGACGTTTCAAATAGGCTCCTAAAGTAGATGGTAGCGATGACTACAATTTGCTCTTCATCTTCAACCATATTCCCAGAGCTATCCGTAAACCGAGTGATCCTATTTCTGGCTCATCATTGCTTTTCTGGTTATGAAAGAATTTTGATTTCTTACGAACTTCTCTCAGTCATAGAAACATGTTTTTTTGTTTCCAGAATAGTTCCTCCGCCTTAAGAGTTTCAGAAACCTTAAGTAGAAACACGTTCTTGATGTTGAGGCGAAGAATCATTTTATTATTTGAGAACACGCTTAAGTGAAAACGTTATAATTTGATTGGTTGATTAGCTCACTATTGTGACTCAGATAATCTAAATTGTGACTCATCATTAAGTCTCTCTAAACTTTCTGACAACTATGTGATTAGCTTTAGTAAACCATTTTTAATTACCGCTTTGTCAATATCGGTTTCTCTTAATATATTCGCTGATTATCCTAATTAAAACTCGCAAGTTTCTTATCCTCTGATTTCAGTTTGGTCCCCAACTATTTTCTCAAATCATATATTGTATGGTTTCGAATCATATTCTGTTAAACCTTTTTGTATATAAAAATGTTAGATGTTATATGGTTTAAGCATGTATATGATTTGTCTGTTACAAAAGAAGAAGAAAAATACATAATATGTGATTCCAATTTCAAAATTACATGTTCTATGATTTATGGATTAGTGTTTATGATTGTAGAAATTTTTTTTATGTACATACAACATTATCAAATTGTGATGTTTAGGGTTTAGAGTTTATGGGTTCGTATTTCATATAGTTAGGGTGCAGTTTTATGGTATAATATGGTTTATGTTTCCAGCAAAACGTATGAAACACGATATACTATATCTTTTATATATTTACTGCACTTGATATTCTCTTTTGATATTATTTCTAAAAACTACGAATATTCCTGTAATATATTTGGAAATATAATTAACTATTATGTTTTAATTATTAGTTGTTTCTTAAGAAAGTTTGACCTTCTAAATATTTTCTATATAGTGAATCGGGATCCTTTCATAACAGATTACATTTTACCATTTCTACAATCATATTTTTTTTTTGTATACTGAATCGATATCCCTTCCAGTTACTTTCTTTATTTGTAAGCTCTTCATTCATTTACTAATCATCAATATCTAATGCAGATGAAACGATAGAGAAGACAATTGATAATGAAGACAATTGATAATGAAGTGCGTACTCTTGTCGTCTGATAGTATGATTGATCTAAATGCCTCGAATATTCTCTATCTTATCATTTATTCACGAATCATTCTGATTGCAGATGAATGTTAACTACACTGACCACCAAAAACTTGAAAAGGTAAATGATAATGAAGTCAGTACTTTAGCCGTTTAATATATTTCTATTGCTTTTTATTATATTACCTCCGTGAATCTTTGATTGTCATACTTTTATAACAGTGTAGACGCAAATGAAGCAGGATGTCAATATACAAGTTGAATAACAAGTTATGGTACTGCATGAATGAGTTTCTTAGATTTTTTTTCACATTATATTATTGGTATACTAATGTGTTTGTTATATAATGTAGATGAGTGTAAACTATGAGGAGGATCAAACAAAGATGAAGCCAATGGATCATAATATAAGCACTCATACAGTCATATATTTTAAATTTTTAAATTCGTAATGCGGTGGTCATTCTTTGTTATTTAAGATATTTTTGTTTTATATGGTCCCTTAATTACACTCATGTAGACCAATATTAATTATATTGAATGTCGAACAAGTGAGAAGACAATGATTCATGAAGTGAGCAAGAAGAATCGTGGTCCATATGTTTTTAAAATTTCTTAAGAATTGTATCACCTCATATCAGATAACTTACCCGAAGAGGGCGATTTCCAAGGTTTTTTCAACTCTACATATAGTGTACTGTAATAGAAATTTCATATGTGACAACTTATTATATTATTAATGTATTGTTCTATTTTAAAAGATAGTTTGTAATCTACGTTAGCCTTAACCAATGGTATGATGCTACTTAAACAATACTATAAAATGACTTTCCAACAATGGTTATTCACGTGATCGGATTGCCAACAGTTGGTAAACATCATAAGACAAAATCATATTGGCCACCCTTAGTTTTACCTGAAGACCATCGATTTGTAATCTCTATTAGTCGTAATATTATGTGTAAATGTTTCACAACTAAAAGTATATAAATGCTAGATAAACAATATATTTCGTTTGAAGGGTAGTTTCCTATTATATTTGATATATTTTGTGTAAGCACCACTAAAAAGGATTTGAAATAATTTCTTATTTTTTAAAAAGTGGTCTCACTTTGAGATATTCACTTTTTATAGCAAATTATAATTTTTAAATTATAGTCGAAAAATTAGTAACCGATATTATCTCGCACATTAATAAGCAATGAAAACCATTTAATAAATATTGTATCTTCATTTAATGTATTCAAAAAATTTATATTCCTTTTCACCTCTTTTAAGTGTATCTACTAATGGAAGTTTTTTTTAACTTCTAATGAAAGTTCCTTTGATGCTTATCATATATATTAAGTCGATATCTCTTCATAAACGAAACCAGTCCTTAAACGTCTAGCGGTATACTATTGGTGATCTATCTTATTCAATTTGTTTGAAACGTTATCATTGACTTGTTTAATTTCTTATGTTTGTAGTACATCCGTATGATGATACGTTTTGTTTTCATATTGCTTATGCAGATAAATCTTAACATGTCAACAAACAAGCAAATCAGAAGGCAATGGGCTATGAATTGTGTAGTAATTCAGATCCAATACTGCCCCATAAGTTTGACAGAAAGAATTTTCGGATCTGGCAACGAGAGATGGAACTATATATATCCCATGTGAAGTTGGATAAGTATCTTAGTGATAACAAACCAGTTAATCATGTTGGTAACATTGACATCTTCAATTTAGCAAATGAAGAGGTGTGGATCGATGGTGATTATATATGTAAAAGAGCGATATTAGGCCGATTAATGGACTCTTTTTATGAATTGTATTCTCAGGAAAAAAACTTCTAAGGCGTTGTGGTTATTTTAGAGAAGAATCACAAGAAAAATGTCATGAGGCGTCAACATTTTACCACTGCTAAAATTTTATACTTCCAAATGGTGGGTTATAAACCTTATGTTCAACAAATTGAGCAATTTCATTCAATGTACTACGATTTTACTTCACAGGTATTTAGATTTGCAATATTTTATTGTTGATTGTTTGCTCGACAAGCTTCTTGTAAGTTATGTGAATTTCAAGACTTATAAGGAAAATTCAAGGTGGGTTAACATCTTTGGATGATATAATCAACAGGATTAAGTTTAAAGATCTAAAAATAACCTAATGAAAAATCAATCGTGTTCAATTCCACATGGGAAGTTACAAGCCAACACAAAAACAATGTTAGAAAAAACAAGCTCTACTAATAAGAAATCTAAGTTATTTGTCAAAAATGTGGAAAACATTACCCTGCTTAATACCTTAGAAAGTTCTAATATGAAGCTTCAGATTGTTGATATTCCTCTTTATCGCTAATTAAACTTTTAATATCTACTAATATTTCTCTTATTTTATGATTATTTGTAATGGTTTCATAGTTTTTACCTTAAAACACCATCTAATATAAAATAAGGTTCGATTTATTTGAAACTAAATAAGAATATTAATATTGTATATTGACAAAACAGATGCGAATCAATAACATCAGGCTATACCAAATAAGTGTTTAGGCCGACACAAAATGTTTGATGGCCCTTTAAATGGTTTGAATGTAGTCATACTAAGAGTAAACTTTCATAAAATTTTCTTCTTCATATTCTTTTTAATACACTATTGTTTTAGGGCATTTTCATATGACACATTCCAAAAAACTTTGGTTCACACAAAAAGTTTGCATAAATATATTACACATTGATAGTATAGTATATATTTTTCAATAGCTATCATATGTAAAAGTAATCATACTAAACTATAGTAGTATTATAATTACAAAGATGAACAAACAAACTGAAAAGACTATTCATCAGAAAATGATCTACATGTTTAAGCATATAACAAAATTATTATATCTATTGACGTATGCAGTAAAACCAAGTTTCCAAATCTCTTAAAGTTGATAGGAAAAAAAATTTGTTTGACAAAAATATTTTATTAGAAAGAAACTTTTAAAAGAAGACTTTTAATTAATGATATTTATGGTATATATAGAACGAGAATTTGTGATGCATATTTAAAATATTTCTTCGTGTTATGGTTTACATATTACATCTTTAGAATTTATTTATACTTATATGATCTTCATATTTAAGCATAGACTGTAGATACAACACATTAAAGTGCATATTTAGGTTATATATGAAACATATCTATATTTTAGTTTATATTCATATTTTCAAATGATATCTTATCAAGTTTATATTTTAGAATAATAATATTTCCTAAATTTTGGATGGTATTTGTAATAAAATATTCAACATCGAGTAGTTAAGATATTATTTACACTATTTAGTTTTCATTCTCCATACGCCCTAATTTTTCCAGTATATAAAGAAACTGCAATAGTGAGTTCTGACTATTGGGTTCTCAAGATATATATATATATATATGTATATATAAATATTAGTATTTAATTTTAAGTATCTTATCTTTAAGTAAAACCCATCTGAAAGTATATAAATGGGTGTTACTGTTAAGAACTCGAAAGGAATTTTTCACAAATGTGGAAAAAATTATCATGTTTAATACTAGTTAAATTTATATTATAAAATTCCAGTTTATTGCTATTCCTTTTTATTGTCGATTAAACTTTAATTATCTTATAATAATTTTCTTATTTGTTGTTTATTTGAAGCTATAGTATGATATTGAAAGAGCATAAGCGAATCATTAACATCAATCATAGAAAAAAAATTATTTAGTGTGACACGAAACAATGTTAATATATATATGAGCTCAGTGTAGTTATATTGACTGTAAACTTTCATAAACTTCTTTGTTTTATATTTTCTCGAGACACTTTTGTTTTAGAGTATTTCCAACCCACTCTATATTTTACTCCGAAATGGTATAGAAAGGAGTGATGAACAAAAATAACATTACACTATTTATAGAGTAAACCATTTATTTTTTCTTCATTACTCCATTTTACACTCCATTTTGGAATAAAATATGAAGTGGGGTTAAAGATGTTCTTATGAGATAAAAAAAATCAAATCTCTTTTCGTTAGCTAAGTCTTCTTTTGATTCGAGTTCCATAAGTTTAACCAGGGTTTGAATCCTAAGTGTAGTTGTAATACTTAAGAGTCAATCCAATCCTAAGTTGATTTCAATCACCAAGAATACAGGTCGTTAAACTCAATCTAAGCAATCAAAGTTGAGTGAAGTGAACAGTTTTCAAGTAATAAGAATAAACAAACGATAACTAAGAACTTGATTCAATCTAAAAGATAGTATCCATAGGGTTAGGATATTGAGTTCAAGTGGTTAAGATTCAAGTTAAGGTGGCAAGCTTATCAATCAATAGTTTCCCTAAGTCTAGATCACCAATAAAGATCAATCCTTTCTCAAGACAAAGATCCTTTTGCAGTCATGAGTCAAACATCAACTCTCATTGGTCTAATTCATTCAAGAAAATATTATGAACAAGTCCAATAACTATCTAGCAATTTTAGCATCAAATCTCTTTGGTTATTCAAGCTAGAGCATATTTAAGTTTGTTCAGACATTTTATCGAACACTTGTGATGCATAAAATGTCTACAGTTCTAGATTAATGTGATCAAGATTAATCTAGCATTAAGAACTCTCAAATAGCAAGGAAACATATAAATCTATTGTTAAACACTTTAACTCTTCACTTAGCCACCCTAATCATCCTAACCCATAGATCCAATAGGAGTCTACTCGCTAATGTTCATGGAAATCCTTAAAACCATGGTTGATTCAAGGATGAACATGATTAGAAAGCAGAATCAATTAATAACACACAAGAAAACAAGATGAAATAGATAAAGTCTCAAACTTTCACCAAAGTAGTCTTGTCTTTTGATAGAAAACAAGATAGATCCTACAATTAGGTCTAAAAGGTACTTATATGAAACTAAAACTCGAGTTGGGTCTACCCAACAAACCTGGGTTGACCCAATAAAAACGTAGTCTAAACACTCGTAGCGGCCAGGGGAAACCGCTACGACACACCGCTACGACCCATAGCGGCTTCTTGAATGGCCACAAGCCGCTACACGTTCCGGCTATAGAGCAGGGACTCGAGTCTTCTCTCCAGCGGCTTGGACAAGCCGCTACATCTCCCGGGTATCGAGCAGGGACTCGAGTACTTCACCAGCGGCTTCATCATGCCGCTACACCATCCGGGTATCGAACAGGGACTCGCGTTTCCCTCATAGCGGCTTCATGACACCGCTACGACACTTGGGCAGCACTTGGTCAAAAATCACAAAAACAGCTCTTCAAACACTTCTAAAAACTCCAAAATCACCACCTTGTACCTTCAGCACCTGATAGAGACACATGCTATGCAATGCAGCCTAAACGAGTCTAAATGCTATCCTAAGTGATCAAAATGTACAATAATAGATGATCAAAACAAAGCAAATAAGCAAGACATCAACTCCCCCAAACTTGTTCTTTACTTGTCCTCAAGTGAACTTTCAAAACAATAAAGGGAGAGAGGTTTGAAGTTGGGAGCTCAGAACCAAAAGATACACTTCCTAGCCTTCAACATCACATCCTAGGGAAACCTAACAAATAGCATGAGCAAACTCTCTAAGTACACTCTATCTTCTCAAGGCCTATCAAGGCTCTTATGCCTCTACACTAGATG
Organism: Moricandia arvensis; assembly: GCA_905132765.1. Classification (NCBI taxonomy): domain Eukaryota; kingdom Viridiplantae; phylum Streptophyta; class Magnoliopsida; order Brassicales; family Brassicaceae; genus Moricandia; species Moricandia arvensis. The sequence continues at coordinate 64,307 of CAJHQP010001407.1, read as the reverse complement.
CAATACTCATCAACCAACAAGTCTTTACTACAACTCTCACATTCATTAACAGATTATCAAAGTGATTTTTTTCTGGAAACTTGATCTCAATCATTTGGCTTGGTGAGTAAAAGTGGGTTAATGAGGATAGAAATACGGTTCAAAAACTTTGGTGACTTACACTCAAGAAAAGGAGCATGAACATTATGCAAAATTTATCTAAGAAAAAGAGCAATTCATGCATACAATGGATTGTTCTCATCATTCTACCATTTTCCTAAACACCTTCAAATTCTACCCTTCCTCTTGGTATTAATCACATCTCTTTTTATCCCAAAGACTCTGAAATGAACTCTCTCTCTTTTTTTATTTGAACCTACTAGGGATACTCTTCGCTTCTTCTTTTTTTACTTAGCTCCATCTTTTCTTTTTGTTTTCCCCAAGCCTTTTTCACATTTTTCTTTTCCTTCCTATGAGGTTTTCTTAAGGTGCCTAGAGCTTTTATTTTATTTTTCTTTGATCCCTAGTGGTCATCTTCTTTTCATCTCTCTTTTAGTTCATCTCCTCTAAACATCTCTCACCTCAAAACCCAAGATCAAAGCTTATAGTCACCAACACACTTCCCACTCCTAACTGCTAGCTCAATGAGGTCCTATAGCTAGCCCAAGATGAGAACAAGCCAATGTCGCTCCCAATACTCTCAAGATTTTACACATGACAAGCTATCAATAAGAGCCCTCACTCAAGCAAATTCAATTACGGTCTCAAGGAATGGTAAGGGTTAAAGGGTTGGAAGGTGCCATTTGGGTTTTCCAAAGAGTGGTGCAATTGATAAAAATAAACCCAAAGGTGCATAAGATCCATGATCAAGCATACAAGAGTCCATAAGCAAGATAGATTAAGTTCATTAAGTCACGGTTCAGTTTGGAGTTGGTTTCAATAACAATGTCAATCTCAACCAAACAACCAGTTTCAAGAAGAGTTTTCAAGAAGAGTTTTCAAGGCTCGAAGCTTGCAAGTCTTTCAAGAGATGCTTAAGATATTTGCTATGTTTAACTAGGGTGTCACTTTGAGTTCTAGACATGTGTTCTTTACGAGGCAGTTCAATCCTTGCTCCCTATGCAATATGAATGCGATTTATATGCTCTAGACTCAATCTTAACGATGAAATGATGCAACCTAAATGTTTTTTTGTTGTTTTTTTTTAATTTTTCAATGCATATAACTATATACAATGCAAGACTCAATGCAAAGAGGCAAAATAAACATGGTTAAATACTTGGTACCTCCCCCAAACTTGAGTTACACAGTCTTTGTGTATCAAAGAGTGGAAAAGATACCAAAAATTAAACTAAATGCAATATGAAGATGAGTATATACAATGATAAGGGGAAGAAGATACCGTTCTAGGTGAAGGAGGAGGCACCCTCAGTGTCGTCGTCTGCTGTGGCGACTGAAGGGGACTCGTTGGAGGAGTTGCGGGCTGGAGGAGGTCGGTTTCTGCGTCGACGGCGAAGCTCAGAATCTGGAGACCGGGGCGGTGGAGGCTGGTAATAAACCGGGGGCGGGAGAGATGAAGGTCCAGCCATTGTGTCATCCCTTTGACATCCGGAACCCATGGAGAGCTGAGCGAGCATTGAAGTCACCTTCTTCATCTGCCTCTTGAGGACTTTCACTGAGTTTTTCAGCTTGTAATTGGTGGAGTCTTGCATCTTGTTCCACCGAAGCAACTTAGCATTCTGAGAGAGGGCTTCGCGTAAGGCGATGTTGGTTGTGACTCCACTGTAAGGCTTGAAGTAGTACCTCTCTGTCCCATAAAGCCTAGCTGGCTGTGCTGGTGAGCTAGGTCCCTCATCATCTGCATCACTAGGACGGGCCGCAGTAGAAGCTCTGTTCTTGGTCTTTTTCTCGCGTGTCTTTTTGATACCTTCAAGGGGACCATAGTCCACAGGGACAAGCTCATGACTAGGCGGGCTAAAGGCAACGTGATCACGGTTAGAGAGTGTCGTCAGCCGAGTACAAGGAAGGAAGATCTGCAATGGTTCATGCGGCTGATCACGCGACCAAAAGGGGTAAGCAAATAATTCTCCTGACCTCCCACTAAGAAACTGAGATTTCTTCAAATAAGGGAGATCAAGGAAGGCAGGACCATGATCTTGAGGTCCCATATCAACTCCTTCAGCTTCCAAAATAGGGGTTATGAGGCTCCCGATGTACAACTTGGGAGTACTATCTGCGTTCGTCCAAGCCCAATCTTGGTACTCCCTAAATCTCTTCATTAAAAGGCCTACCATCCCCAAGTCCTCAAACATTTCAAACGTAGTGCGCTGCAGCCTTTCCTCGACGATGGGAAGGAGTCCTAGAGCTAAAAGCTTGAGCTCCTCTTCATTTTCTCCACCAGGCTCTTTTCTATAGTAGAATGTGTGGTTTAGGATCTTGTGGGCGTACCTCACTGCAGGGTTTGAGATATCAGTGTTTCTATCCTCCGCTGGTACACGCACATTGCCAGCTATTTCAAGCCACACATCGTCTGCAATAGAAGGTCGGTTTGGAAATGAGGGACATTGATTATCTGAAAGCCCAAGGATGGAACCAATCTTCCTGAAGCCTACTCTATTGACCTTGTTATTCACCTTGAAAGTTATCCTCCCAAAACCTTCTTCCTCATCTTCATCACAATGGGTAGTCACAACCAAAGTAGACAAGAACTGTCTGGAAACCTCCTCATGAACTCCATAGTTCATACCCATCAGAGACTCCAAGCCCATGTTCTGAAGAATCAGTAGCACATCTTCATACAACCCAAGTTGCCGAAGGGTAACAGGATCGGGGAATCTCATAGGAGCCCATTTGACAACGTCCGTAAGGTGCTTGTGGAGCTGTTTGGAGGATGGGTTTCTGGTTGTTGGGGGGTCTCTTTTTCTCTTACGCGCTAGTTGTGGGTTGTGAGCTTCTTCTTCGGTCTCAGTCCCAACTTGGAGAGCTTCCTCAATCTCCCTTTCAACCTCAGCCTTAAGATCAGCCGCTTGTGCTACTGATTTTCCCTTCTTGTTGGCGCATTGGTAGACTTGGGTGGGCGGTTTTGGTGCTCTTCTAGGTGTTCTTGATGAATCTTGCTTCGTTGGACGACGAGAAGAAGACATACACTGCAAAACAACAAGCTCAAAAGTGTGTAAGTGATATGATCAATGAGCATCACACTTAATCTTGATGAAAATTAATTGATAGTTTCAATGGTCTAAAAGAGCAAAGAATATCAATCTAGCAAAGCCATTCCATCATCAAACAATTTGGACACAACAAACACACTCAACTAAATTCATAATGAAACTCATTTGAAAATTGAGGAGAATGTCAAGTAGATGGAAGGCAAAACAAGTATGCTCACACAAGAAGTCACATAATAACCTATTAGGCAAGTTAGAAACCCAAACAACAATTTTCCCCAAATTTCGAAATTCCTCAAGAACCCTAAATTTCCAAGATTTCAATTCAAGCCAATTAAGCTAGTTCTTCATCACCAAATCATCAAACAAACCAATATAGGCATAGAGAGCAATATTAGCACAAGAAATCAAACATGCAACACTCTTCAAAGATTTGGAAATTTTGAACCAAGAGAAAGCATTTCGAAATCTGTTACCTCAGCTTGTTAGGGTGAAAATCGGTGAGAGATAATGGAGAAGAAGGTGATTTCACGATCTCAGAAACAAAAACCAAGTGATTTGATGGAGAAATGATATAATGGTGATGGGAGATGAGAGAGGGGGTGATAATGGAGATTTAGAAACTGAGAAAGAGGGGGAGAGGTAGGGTTTTCGAGAGAGCAAGAAAGGGGTGCTTGATTTGTTTGGTTTCGTTCCGGTTCACTCGAATTGAACCGGAAATCAGAGGCGAAACACTTACCTGGGTCCCGTAGCGGTTTAGACAAACCGCTACGCTATGCCGCTACAACCCCATAGCGGCTAAGCCTGGCCGCTACACCCTCCGGATATGCGACAGGGACTCCGGTTTCTCTCCAGCGGCTTCACCTGGCCGCTACGAGTTCCGGATATCGAACAGGGGTTCCTTTTTATGTGTAGCGGCTTCGTGAGGCCGCTGTACCTAGCCGCTGCAAGACAGTGCCACTCGTGATTTGGCTCAGCTTCTCCATGATCATTGAACACCTGAATGACACAAGAAAACACCCAAATGGGACCTAGAAATTGCAAACAAAAGAAAACAAAGAAAATATTTACAGAGATAAACATGGGACTTCCTCCCAAGTGAGCTTGTTTTAAGTCTCTAGCTTGACTTCCTCTCATCCGGATTAGGCGAGGTTGGGTTCGGAGAGTGGAACTGAGATTCCTTCCTCCTCTGTTGCAGTACCCAAGTAAAGCTTAACTCTTTGTCCATTGACAGTGAAGTGAGTTCCATCCTTACACCATAGGACTATGGCTCCGTATGGTCTAACTTCTTTCACCTTGAAAGGACCGGACCACCTTGATTTTAGCTTCCCAGGAAACAACTTGAGCCTTGAATTGTAGAGTAGAACTTGGTCACCAGCACTAAACTCCCTTTTCAAAATCTTCTTATCATGAAGAACCTTAGTTCTCTCCTTATAGATGGCTGAGTTCTCAAAGGCATCAAGTCTAATCTCATCAAGCTCATTCAACTGGATCAATCTCTTCTCCTGAGCCGTCTTGATATCAAAGTTAAGAAGCTTAACAGCCCACAAAGCCTTGTACTCAAGCTCAACTGGTAAATGACAAGACTTCCCATAGACAAGGTTGAACGGTGTAGTGCCTAAGGGGGTCTTGTAGGCTGTTCTATAAGCCCAGAGAGCATCATCAAGCTTGTTGGACCAATCTTTCCTTGTAGTTCCTACAACCTTCTCCAAGATGCTCTTAATTTCTCTGTTTGAGATCTCAACTTGTCCACTTGTTTGAGGATGATAGGGAGTTGCTACCTTGTTTCATACCATTCTTTCTCAGAAGACTTTCAAAGAGTCTGTTGATGAAGTGAGAGCCTCCATCACTTATCACCACTCTAGGGACTCCAAACCTTGGGAAAATGATGCTCTTGAACATCTTGAGAACCACCTTAGCATCATTATATGGGGCTAGCAATGGCTTCAACCCATTTAGAAACATAATCCACAGCTACAAGGATATATTGGTTGCCAAAAGAAGATGTGAATGGTCCCATGAAGTCAATGCTCCATACATCAAACACTTCAACTTCCAAGATATGGTTTTGAGGCATTTCATTCCTCTTGGTGATATTTCCTCTCCTTTGGCATGAATCACATCTTGAGACAAAGTCTTGTGTGTCTTTGAACATGTGTGGCCACCAAAATCCAGCTTGTAACACCTTTGCAACAGTCTTGAAAGTAGCAAAATGGCCTCCATAAGATGATTCATGACAATGTGTAAGGATCCCATCAGCTTCCTCTCCAGCCACTGCTCTCCTATAGAGTTTATCCTTGCAAAGAATGTAGAGGTAAGGATCATCCCAAAAGTATCTCTTCACATCTTTATAGAACTTCTTCTTTGCATATCCCTCAAGATTTAATGGCTCCTTCCCATAAGCTAAGTAGTTCACCAAATCAGCATACCAAGATTCCTTTTCTTCACTTGCTTTGACCTCTTCAAGCTTCCTACCGGTTTCGCACAAATCCATAACTGTTTTAATTGCCAAGATCTGCTCTTCTGGGAGGCTTTCATCAATGGGGATCCCACACTCAACTCCCAATCTGGACAAGTGGTCAGCTACACCATTCTCAACACCCGGCTTATCTTTAATCTCAAGATCAAACTCTTGCAGCAATAGAATCCATCTCAAAAATCTTGGCTTGGCATCTTTCTTCGCTAAAAGGTATCTCATAACTGCATGGTCAGTGTAGACAATCACCTTGGAGCCCACCAAGTAGCTTCTAAACTTCTCAAAGGCAAACACTATAGCAAGAAGCTCTTTTTCAGTTGTGGCATACTTCATTTGAGCATCATCAAGAGTTTTACTTGCATAGTATATCACATGGGTCTTCTTGTCTTTCTTTTGACCCAAGACTGCTCCCACTGCATAGTCACTAGCATCACACATGATCTCAAAGGGGAGATCCCAATCTGGTGGTTGAACTATGGGAGCACTAATGAGCTCACTCTTCAGCTTTTTGAAGGCGTCAAGGCACTCCGCATCGAAGTTGAAGACAGATTCCTTGCATAGCAACTTTGTCAATGGTCTAGCTATCTTTGAGAAATCCTTGATGAACCTTCTATAGAACCCAGCATGGCCCAGCTTCTTATGTCCTTCACTGATCTTGGTGGGGCCAACCCAACCATCTCATCAATCTTGGCTTTGTCCACTTCAATACCTTTCTCTGAAATCTTGTGTCCCAACACAATCCCTTCATTCACCATGAAGTGACACTTTTCCCAATTTAGCACAAAGTTTGTCTCTTCACATCTTTGCAAAACTCTGCACAAATTAGACAAACACAAAGCAAATGAAGATCCGTACACAGAGAAGTCATCCATAAAAACCTCCACAACATCCTCAATAAGATCAAAAAATATAGACATCATTGCTCTTTGGAGAGTTACTGGTGCATTACATAGCCCAAATGGCATCCTTCGATAAGCAAAGGTACCATAAGGACATGTGAATGTTGTCTTTTCCTGATCATTGGGGTGTATAGGTATTTGGAAGAAACCTGAGTAACCATCAAGAAAGCAATAATAAGGATGATTTACAAGTCTCTCAAGCATTTGGTCAATGAATGGCAAAGGAAAATGATCCTTCCTAGATGCAGCATTAAGTTTTCGATAGTCAATGCACATTCTATAACCTGTTATTGTTCTTGTGGGTATTAATTCATCCTTTTCATTTTTAATGACAATGATACCAACTTTCTTTGGAACTACATGCACAGGAGATACCCAAGTACTATCCGAGATAGGGTAAATCACTCTAGCATCTAAGAGTTTGAGAATCTCTTTCTTAACAACATCTTTCAAGTTGGGATTCAACCTTCTTTGATGTTCTATAGAAGTCATTGATTCATCCTCTAGATGTATCCTATGCATGCACAAAAAGGGTGATATCCCCTTGATGTCTTCTAATGAGTAGCCAATTGCTTTTCTATATTTTTTAGCTCAACTAAAAGTTTAGACAATTGGTTTTCATTGAGTTGGCTACTCACAATTACAGGATATGTGTCATTAGTTCCAAGAAAAGCATACCTTACACCGTGGAGAAGAGGTTTAAGCTTCACTTTGGGTGCTTTGAGCTCACACTAATCATCTTGTCGAAGCTCCTCTTGGGAAGTGACTGAGGCAGTGTGGTGAGTGATTTGAGGCAGCTCAATGAACTTGTCTTCGCCAACCTTCTCCTTGTGGGAATCCAACATCTTCACATACTCGGTGCTCACCCTATTCTCAAACAATTGGGCTTCTCTATCGATCCTCAGAGCATGTTGTAGAGAATCTTCAAGTGCCATCTCCTCAATAAACTCATCAGCTAGAGCATCCATGGCCTCAATATAAAACACTTGGCCTTGGATTGTTGGTCTTTTCATCACCTCCTTAATATCAAAGTGGAGAGTGTTTCTCTTACCAAGATGGAGTTCAATCTTGCCATCTCTTACATTCACTATAGTTCCAGCAGTAGCCAAGAAAGATCTCCCAAAGATCAAGGGGTCTTTAGACTCTTCATCTATTTCAAGAACCACAAAATCTGTTGGAATTTCACAATCACCAATCATAACCGGGAGATCTTCCAAGATACCTACAGGGAGTTTCACCGAGCGATCAACTAGCACTAAAATCACCTTAAAATTTTAAGCTTTCTTCTTACATGACATATGTCGTTCTCTATCAATGAAATGCACATCATACTTGTTCCCAAAATCCAGTGTCCTAAAGTTGTTTTAGAATATCACCTTATTGGTCTATGTAATTTTTATTTATTAAAGATATTGGTCTTACGTTTGAAACCTATTCTACAAGATACAATATCAGAGAGTTAGTTAGTCATTATACATGGAAGGGCCATCGCTGACAATGTTCTCATCACACATGAGGTGCTCCACAAACTAAAAGTTTTTGGAACTATTAAACATTGCTTCATAGCGTGAAAACATACATTAGTAAGACATGACATGTTAGAATGGTCTTTCTTAAGAGTTGTCTTGGAAAAAATGGGATTTCACTAAATATGGATACAATGGAAAATGAAATATATTTCATTTGTTTCTTACTTTTTTCTTATAAAAAACGAGTTGCATGGTATAGTGATCCTACAACGTAATATCCGTCAGGAAAACCATCTATCTGGAGACGCTTTCATCCTATGCAGAGAGGTTCTGTCAAGACTCTTCAAAAAAATCTAAGCCACATACTGTGATCAATTTCCAATGAACTCTGTCAGATTTATGTTTCCCCTGTCTATGTTTAGATCTATGTTAAATTGGATCATAGGGCCCATAAATGTAATTTTCGCCATTGGTAAGCACCACAGAACACGTGCGACTAGAAGAAAATGATGCACGACACGTGAGCCTGCGGGTAGTTAAATGATGGTTGTGTTTTGTCTGCTTTTTGGGGCGCACACGTTAACACCAGAGTTGTTGTGTTTATAGTTTCTTATAATGGGTAAATCAATCGAAGGGGTATTCATTAATATTTTAAACCTCTAAAAAATTCATCTAACGTATCAAATCATTAAAGTATTAAAAAAATATCAAATATAATTCAAAATTTGATTTAAACTTTAAAAATATATTCAAATTTGATCAATCGGCTAATAAAATTATAACTGACTCCTTATGACCAAACTAAAATGCATAATTCATTTTTACGAATATAAATCCATAAACTTTTTTGAGGTTTTATAAGTCTTCTAAGATTTTTTAAGTCTTTTAAAAAACGTCCAAGAAATTTTCTCATATAATAGATTTTAAAAATAATTTTAAAATTTCTATAAAAGATATTTTGATATTGGAAAAATTGAAAATCATGTATTATAAACATTTGTAAATTATGTAAATTAAGATCTAGTAAAATTGAATTGTAATATATATGTATTTAGTTTTATGTATATTAAATATTTTTAAAGTTGATTTTGATAACATATGTTGTAGTATTGTATGTATTTTTAGGGTTAAATTTTGGAACCTTAACTTTTTTTGTTTTCTGAAAAATTAAAATTTTAACTTATATGTGTTTAGTTTTATGTATATTAAACACTTTTAAAGTTGATTTTAAGTTTTATAAAGTGTTTATTTCTAGTTATTTAGTTATTTTGAGTTTAGGGTTTAAGTGTCTTATGTCTTCCAATAAGTAATGTATTATAAGTGGGCGAATAATAAATTTAAAACTAGAAGATTTTCAACTAAGTTTTTAGGAGGTCTTCTATTAGAAGAATTACTTAAAAGTCTTTTGAATCAATAAGATTTAATTTTATTAAAAAATTTGTCTCCTTGTATAAAGGAAAATTTACACATTCTCCTTTTTCCTCTCAAATGATTGCAACAAAAATGTATTTTTCTCATTTGAAAATTCTTCAACCCCTTTCTATTCTTTTTGAACTTAGAAACACCAAACTTTATATCAATTTTTTATTTTTATCTCATGTCCTTCTCACTGATTTATTTTATTTTTGCAGGTTTTTCATTACCTGGTTCTCATCTTTCACTCTTTTAAAGGTAAATCTATAAATCATATTTATATTTGGTCACCTCTTATTACTTAAAACTCTTACCTTTTGAAAATTCTCTTTGTTGTTTTAAGTTCTTACCTTATTTTGAAGCTTTTCAATGTTCTGAAGCCATATGAATGCTTTTGGAAATGTATGTTTGTTAGAGACAGACTTGAAGAATGCACTAGATGAATTCATGGCGGAGTCTTCTCCCCTATCTTCTTTTTCATAACAAATCTGAGCGTTTTAGTAAGTCTCCTCCGTGAAAGAGTTTTTGTAAGTTATAGGTTGCTTAAAGCTCATGCCTTTTTACCGAACTAAAACTATCCAACATTTCTTAAGTCTTTTAGAACTTGAAGACATCAAACTTTATATTAATTTATCATTTTTGTTTCATGTCTTTCTTACTAATTCATCTTATTTTGCAGGTTTTTTATTATATGATTCTCATCTTCTACTACTTTAAAAGTAGATATATTGTTTTGGATATGTATTTAGAGCAACCTCAATGGTGAGATCCTTAAAAAGAAGTTCTTTTTTTTGTCATCAAGTGAAATTACAAATTCCTATTTCTTACACTCCAGGCAGGAAGCTCGCTATCCATGTAAACGACAAATGATGGTTGTATCCTGGCACTGCGTTCAAGGTTATCTGCCATCAAGTTTTGTGTTCGGGGAACATGGACGAGTGCAAAGCTATGAAAAGTTTCTCGAAGTTTCTGTATATCCTCCAGATAACTCTCGAAGGCTGGCCAATCTTTCGGGTCCACCACCATCTTCACCAATTGGGAGCAATCTGTTGCAAAGGTTACTTGTCCTTGTCTCAGATTCCGCATACATTCCATTGCCCAAATTAAAGCTTTCACCTCCGCATGTAAAGGAGACAATGTAGCCCGCGTGTTTCGCGCCCCTAGTAGGCCATTAAACCCCTCTAATGTGTTGTACCATCCCTGTCCCGAAAAGGTATCCTGATCTTTCCATGATCCATCTATGTAACACCATCTTCCAGCCGTGGATAGAATGTTTGTTTCCGATCTGACATGCTGAGTAGGATTCCGAACAACTAGAGCATTAGCCTCCAGCCAAGACTGAGTTTCCGTTTCAGCTAGTTGTAAAGTTTCTCTAGGGTCCATATCAATATTGTTGAAAACTTTCTTGTTCCTCCCTTTCCAGATGTACCAGAGTATCCATGCATACTGATGGTCTTCCATCTGAGGTAGTACTCTCCAAAATAGATGGTCCATGTTCCTAAAGAGTGACTGGGTGGGAAAGGTATTCGGGTTCGAAGGGATTTTTGAAAAGGCCCACACCTGGATCACCGGTGGACATTCGAAAAAAACATGGTTAATGGATTCCTCCCCTGCTCCGCATCTCATACAAATTGTGTCCCTCATCATTCCTAAAAAGAAGTTCTTAAACATTGGATATTATTATTTTATTACACCTCTGTAAAATAATTTAATTTTAATCAAAAACATAAAACATAACCAATTAAACAAAGACACGTAATCAATGAGAGTTCTACATAGGTTCTGGAAAACACTCATTTGAGATACATGTTCTCTCTCTTTCCTCTACTTTTCCTTTTTATATATGTTTAGATACTAATGGGTGAGAACTCATTGTTGGACATGCTCTTAGTGTCTTCTTTAAAGGTAAATCTATCTCATTTTCTCTGTTTTGAAACCATTTTGAATGTTTTTGGATCTTCAGGTTTTTCAGATCTGAGTCAAACTTTGGAAAACTCCTGAGAAGTCTTCTCGGAAGTCTTCTAACATATAATGTGCTTGAAGACTTATAATGCGCTAGAAGACTTCATGGAAGTCTTATAACGGAGTATTCTCCCATGTCAAGTGGAGTTTAAGCTTGTTTTTGTGGAGGATTGATCTATAGTAATTTTGTTTATGGTCTGTTTTGTGATTTTTGGAGTCCAAGCTTCTCGGATGACCAACTACCAAGCAACTTGAATAAATAATATGTGGTGGTTGGAGCCAGTGAAGTTGGTGATTGCTCGGGTAGTGTCCTCCCAAGAGTCTGAGGGAGATATGGGACCAATCTTTGTCGACAGCAGCCTCCGGATGTTTCTTGGGAAGTTACAACCAAAAAATGTGATTGCGGGATTCATGATGGTTGTTGCACAGTAGGCAGGAAGGATTTGTTTGGAGACCCCAAGAGAGTAAGTGGTCTCGGGTAGGGTATTGATTGAGCAAAAACAATCATATCAGTGTCTTGTGCTTAGAGATTCCTTTAGAGAACCACACTGCTTTATTCCAAGGGACCTTGCGACGCGATTCCCTGATTGAAGCATAAATTTTGCTAATAATGAATTCATTGTTATCATTGGCTCATATTCCAGCAGAATTCTATATTGGATGATCAGGGGAGTCTGATAAGTTGACAGTTGAGAGATGGATGTGGACTTGCTCCATCATTAGTGAACGGGCTAGGGATAATATCCAAAAACTTCCATTCCAAAGAGTTGATAAAGATGAGGAGAGGGGTATACCAGATTGACGAGGTCCATGAGAACTGATGCGTTGTACCAAAAGGCGGCCGAGGGGAATGCCATAAGCTGATAGAGCAGCCATTTCCAAGAGTAATGCGAATCCATTGTGCTGCTTCTGCTCTCAAACGAAGAAGCTTTTGAAAAAGCCAAGTTTGAGTTTGCTTTTCCTTCATTTCCCACAAGCAACTGTCTTTTGATAACAATGTCTTGAATCCAAGCAACCCAAACTGAGTTAGTTTTTTAAAATAACATCCACATGAGCTTGAACATACAATATTTGTTCCATATACGAATATCCTTTAGACCCAAACCTCCCTCAGCCTTTGGGATGTAAATGTTTCCCACGCAACTCGTGCTACATGTCTACCATCGAGAGAGCTCTTCCAAAGTTAAGTCGAGCACATGCTATTGATTTGGTTTATACAAGCTTTTGGTAGAATGATAGTTGTACACCAAAAATTTATAGTTCCTAAAATAACAGAGCTTAAAAGTTGAAGTTTCCCTGCTAATGATAGTTTTTTTGTTGTCCACAAACTGATCTTGACTTAATTTTATGGATCAGAGGTTCGCAGTTTAGGAGTGATAACTTCTTTGTTGACAGTGGGAGTCCAAGATATCGAATTGCTAGGAAAACTTAAGGAATTCCAGAGATGGTAACTAGTTCTGTGATTTCATCCAGAGAAAGACCGGCGGGAGAAAATAGGACTTCTTAGGGCTAATTCTAGGCTTGATAAGCTTTGAAATTCGAAGAGAACCGTTATGATTCCATGGAGAGCGGCAGGTGAACCATCAAAAGAGATTAATAGGTTGTCTGAAAAGCAAGGGTACGTCATCTTTGAGTCTTTGTGCCGAGGGTGATATCCTATTGGGACTGAATCAGTTGTTACATTGAGTTAATGAGACAACACATTCATTGCTAATCCAAATAAATATGGGCTTAGGAGGTCCCCCTGGTGAATACCCCTCATGCCGCAAAAATATCCATGAAGGGTGCAATTAATGCCAACAAAATAAGCAGGAGTGGAGTAGCATTCCTTGACCCAAGAATGAAGAGAGGCTGTAGGTCAAGAGCATAGAGGCAAGCAGTCACAAAGTCCCAACTCAAAGAATCAAATGCCTTTCCTATGTCAACCTTTAAGGTAAGGCGTTTAAATCTTTTATTTTTATGATCTTCACTCACTATTTCTGAAGCTAAAAGAACATTATCTAGTAGGAGACGTCCCTTTGTAAAAGTTGACTGATTAGGTAGAATAGTGGAGGGGAAAAGCGGTTTGATTTTTGCAACCAAGAGCTTAGAGATAACCTTGTAGATGTATTACAACAAGAGATAAATCTATAGTCCTTAATGCATGTGGCGCCTGCAAATTTAGGGATCAGAGTTAGGATAGTTGAATTAATTCATGATGGCATATTGACGTTAAGAAAAATCTTTTGATTGTTGTAGTTACTTCTTGTCCCAGTATTGGCCAAAAGCAGCTATAGAATCTAGATGTTAGGCCATTTGGACCAGGACTTTTGTTTGGGTTTAGTTTGAATAGTGTTCTCATAATCTCATCATATGTAGGTATGGAAGCGAGGAGCTCAGCTTGCGCAGAGGAGCAATTAAAGGGTGAAGCTGCTAGCACATTGGAAAATAGATACGGAACCGCTGGAGTTAATGTTGGACCAAGCATGCTCTTGAAATGATAAACAGCTAGAAGACCAATTTCATCTGGATCAGTGACAGAGAAACCACTGATTAAGTTTCTAGAGATTGTCATTCTGTGGAAAAAGCCCGTGTTTTGATCACCCAACATAAGTCAAATTCTAGATTTTTACTGAAAATAAGCTTCCTCAATTTTCTTTAAATGCAACAGATTTTCATGGCTTAGCTTCCAAGCAAGGAAAGAAGCTTCAGAAGGCCAAGATAAAGCTTCTTTTTGAAGGCCGGAGTGAGCTTTTGTAGCTTCTCCAATTCTTTTTTTTGGATTTGAGAGTAATTACTTTTGTTGAGCTGCTTATGATGTTTTCTAAGCACTTTCTGCTTTTTTTAATCAGCAATGATAAAGACCAGCTACTAGTATGAGTGATCTCCCAACCCTCAGTGATTGTTGCAAAGAAGTCCATGTGGCCTGTGAAATAGTTAAAAAAAAACTTAAACGGTTTGGAGCCAGCCAAAATAGAAGAATGGTCAAGACTGACGAGGGTAGGAGAATGATCAGAGAACTCCAAACTGAGAAAGTTAGCAACACCTTGTGGGTAACAAAGAAGCCAACTTTCATTAATTAGCACCCTATCTAGCTTTTTCGTTATTGGATTATCAGGCTTCTTATTGGTCCATGTGAACAGGGGACCGTAGTAACGAAGACCCATGACTTCCATATCCTGAATAACATAGTTAAATTTAATCATCTGAGCGGTGATATTGTTGAAAGCCGGAGAAGAGTGCTCAGCGCAGTGTAAGATTTGATTAAGTCGCCTATGATTATCCAAGGGGGCGAGTGCAGAGAGAAAGCAATGTACACATGTAACAAGTTTTCCCATAAATTTTTCCTTTATTCATAAGTGTTAGGTACATACACAACGGTTATTGTGACGGAATGGATGTACGAAATGGTAACTTTGTAAGTAAGGGATTGCCTCAAGCTATGAAGAATGGAAATCACAGTCGAAGCTTTCAAAGAACAAAATAATTTGTCCATCATCATCATCTGAATGGTTGAAAGCAAAAGACCAGCCTAGGGAGAGGACTGCCATTAGGCAATAAATTTAGACTCCTTAATATGAGTCTCTGAGATTGCAGCAATGGTAACTTTATTAATATTAAGCCAAGCTAAAAAAACAGATGCTTTTCATGATCATTAAGGCCTCTGACATTCCAAAAAGCCATTTTTACTGCCATTAAAAATTACAGTTGTTTCTTTTCCTCAAGTGGAGAAGAACCCTTAACAAGGGTGGTATGAAAAAGCATTTCATGGGACTCAACACTCCGGAGAGATAAGAGTAATTGCATTGGTTGACTCACTTGAGTGTAAAAGACCTTCAGTGACAATTCTTGTAGAGAGCAAAAGAGACTCTGCCAAATTTGCTGAGTTGGCTAGGTCTTGCCTCAGTAAGTAGATCCAAACAAGCAAAAGGATTCTTTGTGGCGACAAAAGATGAAGGATATAACTCTACATGCTAGGGAAAGTTTCAGGAGAACCCATGCGAGAGATTAAATGGCCTTTTCGTTTTTAGAGGGCTTTTGGAACGAATAATTTCCAACTGCCATATTAGAAGGACCATGAGTTGCGAGCGTAGAATCAACAGTAGGTAAAACAGCATTAGTTGAAGATACAACTAAGTCCAGAGACTTGAGAGAAGAAGTTGCCTCAATCTTGTTTATTAACTCGAAACCAGACGCATGATTCACCTCCCGCTGCGATCAAAAGATCATATGGGATTGACAGGAAGCAAAAGATATGATAAGAGACTTGGCATTGCAATTACTAATATTGACAGTGGGAGTAAAAAGATCTTTTGGAGGCTCTTGAATAACATTATTAGAGGGAATTGAAGAATCCTTAGAAGAGATTCCCTCATGTTTATCAGATGGAGCGGAATCCATATTATTAGGCTGAGAGTTTGCGGGTTTAGCAGGAGCCCAACGAGCATTCGGACAGCGAGATTCTTGATGACCAAGTTGTTTGCAACAAGGACATGAAGGAGGAACCCAAGGATATGTGACTGAGACTGGGATGATAGATCCATCTTTTTTAATCAACTCTACTACGTTTGACAGAGGTTTGGCGAAATCCACTCTTATTTTAAGGTGAGAGTAACTTCAAGGCTTATCATCTTGATAGTAAACTCATCTGCTTCAACATGATGTCCAATGAGACCTACTACAAGGCTAAGACCTTCCATGGTATATAGGTAAAAGGGAACACCTCTTACGTGGGCCCATAAATGTTTATAAGTCATGGTTGGAGGAGACATAACAACCTTCACTCCATTGGGCTACATAGAATAGTGAAGAGCCAATGTGCCAAATCTCGTGTTCCACAATTTTGTTTCGAATAGAATCTTTGGGAACTTTTACAAGCATTGACCAAGTGGCAGGCCTGAAAAGAATTTGGAGTTTCGTTCCTCTACCTCAGATGTGGGTGAGAACATTTTGAATTTGGCTGAAGGAAGGAGGTTTCCTAGTAAACACTCCCAACACATAATCCTTATGAGCCTCAGCCCCTCCAATGATGACTTCATTAGGAATTATGACTTGAGGGATACCTTTAGGAGAAAGAACCATAGGAGCTAAACGATTCAGCGAGCGGTCAGTGCCCATCTTAGCTCTATTAGCCCATGCGTTTTGCTCTTTAACGTTTTGAGTCGCAGCATCCGAGTGATGGTTAGCTGGAGGAATAAACTCAGAGGATTGGTTTGTCGGGTCAAAGTGAGGTTGTTCTGAGAAAGGTTGATCCCATGTCTTTGAAGTCCTTGGAGCAGTAGTTGTGGGGTGGGGATGTGCTGAAGAAGTAGGAGTTTTGGAAGTTGAAGCAAAAGATCCAATCAACATATCCTTATCCTTAACTCCATGCGTAGCAGCAGCAGACTTTATGTCTGAGATCTAGGGTTTTGAATAGTAGCTTCAGATTTGGATTCCCCTACTAGGGGTGGAAAATCTGCGATAAAGGGTGGAAGATCGACGGTGTTAAAACAGAGTTAGGTGGATGACTGAGCAAGATGTCTCCGTCCATGAGTTCATGCAAGAGTAGAAAATATGGATTGTCGGTTGAAAAGAAAGAAGAGAAAAAAATATATAATTATATATAAAAATATCATTATTTTTTTGGTAGTGATAATTCTAACCTAATAAAGTTGAATGATAAGCTAAAGATGATTTTAAAATGCAATGAGACCCCTCAAGCGAAGAAACTTGTATTTAATAAAAGTATTTGATATTAACTCACTAGATTTTTTTTCTGGTCCAATATTAACCTACTAGATTAATTTACAGATTTAACGTATCAAAATATTTTACTTTCCATAATTGTTTTATCCTTACAAAAATAGATTTAATTTCTAACAGTATTTTTTTATAAAATACTTATTTTTAACAATATTTTCAAGGTTTCTCAACATTAAAAATAGTCACCTAAAATAATGTTTAAAGAAACAATAACCCACGTGAACTTCTCTACAATTCCTCTTTTTTTTAAAATAAAATTGGAGAACGACTTCAATACATGTCTTGGCTTTATTTCTTTTTGATCACTAGTTGACTCTGTCCAGGTATTCCTTCTTGGATTGTTCATTCGAGGCGATCTGATGTGATTGTAGCAAGCAATCTTTATACCATACTTTTAGTTTCCGGCTCAAAGAAATGGAAGAAGAAAGTTTATTATTAGCTTCTCCTTCTTCTTCTTCTTCTTCATCACTTCTGTCGGGGATATCAAATGTCGCGACGAGACCTTTTGTTATTGCCTTTACTGTCTGTTCTTGCGGTGCTTTTGTCTCTGGATGCGTAGTGAGTTACTGAATTTCTATTTATTAATTTTTAAAAAATTATTGCTTTTATGTCTAGTTTCCAGATGAAAACCAAGATTCAAGAATGTCTTAATACTTAATGCATCTTGAATTAATTTATCTTTTTTTTTTTAACAGAGTGGATATTCGGCTCCAACACAGTCTGGTATCATGAAAGACTTGAATCTCTCCGTTGCTGATGCAAGTCTAGTTTACTCCTTCGGTTTATTTCTCTGGTTAGACCGGATTTTTTTTTCTTGCTCAGCCATTTATAAATTAGCCATTGCTCGGTTTATATTTTCAGTATTCACTTTTTGGATCGATATTAACGGTGGGTATAATCCTTGGAGCTCTCATCTGTGGGAAATTAACAGATTTAGTTGGTCGTATCTACGTAAGTTTATAATTTCTTTCAATATAATTAATAATAAATTCACCAATATATCTTTCAATGTGATTCTCTTCGAGCCAGACAATGTGGATCATCAACGTGTTCTTCCTATCCGGCTGGGTCAGTATTAGATTTGCCAAGGTTTGCCGTTCTCTTTTTTTTTTTTTTTTTGAAAGGAAAGTTTGCCATTTTCTCGGTTTTCTTTTTATTTGTTTTGTCTAAGTCAAGAAACACTAATCTTTATTTTACAACACGTCTATAAATGCTTTTTTTGATATCTTACAGTAGTTTGTTCTTTAATATTAAGGTTATGTGGCTGCTCGATATAGGAAGGTTACTGCATGGGATCGGAATCGGAATTAGCGCATATTTGGTAATACCACAAGCTCGCGTTTAGCGGTTAATCAATAAAGATTCAGTATTATTTAATCAAAGAATATATGAAAAGTGGTAACTAGAGGTGTTTGTTTAATCACATTTTCAATTTGGCTCCGGAAAACTGGTATATGTTATCTTAAATTATCAACCCTCTGAACATCGACTCTACGTGGTTTATGTTGTAGGACCTTAGTTTATAAAAGCCTACAATCTGAATAATTATAAAATATATTATAAAAAATATTGAATAATACAGAAATACCATGAATCAAATGAAATAGACAATAAGTTTTTGGAGAGTGAAGACTTAAAAATCTTTTCACTAACTTAAAAATCGTTCCGTAGTGTGACGATTGTACGACAATTAGAATCTTTGCATCTTTTTTTTATTAACATCACTTGAATAAAAAGCCTAGCAAACTTTTATTTTATGTGTCTTCTCATTGACAAAATAAAAGATAAAGAAAAGAAGTGGAAGAGATTGTTGTAGTTCGTGTTTTTCTTTAATGGAATGAGAAAGAGCACTATATAGCTTAACAAAATGTCAAAAATGGTTTTGGTCTTAGTGGAGATAAATATTATATTAATTTTTAGTATTAACCATAAAATTAATCACAAAATTAAAGAGATGTTTTACCTTGGTGACTAAGACTAATTCTTAACAAGAATTAATGACTTTTGTTATATTCTTTAAAAGATTTGTTTATTTTTTTAATCAGATTTTCATTTATTTAGTGATCAATTACATAAAATAAATTTTGATATAAAAATATAGGTTGTTGGACCATGGTCCATATACTTGAACCGTATCTAAACCGAGTCCGAGTTCACATTGACTCAACTTAGTGCGCACTTGATTTAGTATGAGTTCACATTTCTCTATATTTTTCTAATATAACTAACTTTGTTCGACTTCTCTATATTGTCTATTTTGTGCTAATAGAGTAACAATCTTAGGACAAACATTTCTCATTCAAACAAACTATATTTTTAACATTTGTATTAAAATTGAATTCCGACATATGATTGAATAACGGATCATTTACCACAGGGCCCGATTTACATGACTGAGATAACACCAAGAAACTTAAGAGGAGCTGTCTCTTCCTGCTCACAGGTAAAGCTAAAGAGCTAACATCTTGAGATTGCATATAGCTCAATTTTATGTTTCTAAATTAGTAGAATACATATCTTGTATGTTCTACAGTTATTCGCAATTGTCGGTTCATCAGTCTTCTATGCACTTGGTACAGTCGTTGGTTGGCGCGATTTAGCCATTTTGGGTATGGTAAAGAGATCAATCAATACTAATCAAATGCAAAAGTTTAGACCACCTCATTTGCAGCAGAGTGAAATAAAAGGTCTAGTAATGGTTTTTGTGTTGTCTTTGAGCAGGAGCTATTCCTTTTCTTGTGATAATTCCTCTTCTTTTCTTCATCCCCGAATCTCCCCGATGGCTAGTAAGATCTTCATTTGTTTGCGTTTGCGTTTTTATTTACACATAATTTACTATTTGTGTTTAGTTCTCTCCTTTGTCGTTAAGTAAATGAAAATTTGAATACGATAGACTACATTAGCTAAAAGATTTGGTGAGCAAATGTGAATCAGAAAAAAATTAAGATGAATTCATCTGTTTTAGGCTAAAGTAGGGAGGGAAAAGGAGGTTAAAGCGGTCTTGTTAAGCCTGCGAGGAGCAGAATCTGATATATCAAATGAAGCCCAAGAGATATTGGTTAGGATCTATTTCAATAATAATCCTTATATCGTTACACTGATTTAACATTCTGATGATCATAACAGGATTACACAGAACATGTTAAACAACAAGAAGATGGTGACCGTGGTTTCTTCAAGCTCTTTCAGCGAAAATATGCACTCTCACTTACTGTAAACCATTCTTTTTTTAGTGTGTGTGTAATATAGAATAATTTTGTAATTGCTCTTCGGATTTTCTTGACTATTTAAACCATTCGCAGGTTGGAGTTGCTCTTATAGCTTTGCCTGAACTTGGAGGAAATAGTGGTTATAGTTATTACACTGACTCCATTTTCACCCGTACTGGTAAATATATCTTGCTTCTTTCTTTTGTTTTATTTTACCCTACGATTGATAATTCATTTGATGATCAGGTGTCTCAAGTGACTTTGGATTCATATTGACATCTCTAGTTCAGGTTTTATAGATGGCAGAATATGAATAAAACTCCTTGTATTTTGCATAATATACAATCACTTAAAACATATTTTGTAGATGTTGGGAGGTGTTTTAGGTACTATGCTTGTGGATGTATCTGGAAGACGTTCTCTCCTACTGGTAAAAATCCTAAGCATATAAAACTCTTAAACAAAAACATAAAAATAACCGATTATACTGACATACTCTTTTGGGTTTGATTGTAGGTTTCTCAAGCTGGATCATTCTTGGGATGCCTTGCCACAGCCATTTCTTTCTTCTTGCAGGTATACTAGCTAGTCTGTTTTATCTTGGTTTGATCATTCTGTTTTAGTGGCTCACACCAGACCTAAGTCTCTTACTTTACAGGAGAATGGTTGGTGGGAAAGAGGAACTTCCATCTTGGCTCTCATTAGTGTTCTGGTAAAACTATCACTACAACAAAAAATAGTTCTTTTTAAACTACATTTTTGTCTTTAATACCAGAGAAGCAAAACTAGGTGTACTTTGCATCGTACGGCTTAGCCATGTCCTCAATACCATGGATCGTAGCATCAGAGGTTAAAATAATATTTTGTTGAACTTTTAAGAAAAATATCAAATATATAATTTAGATTGTAGTTAGATATGATTTATTTCTTCAGATTTATCCGGTAGACGTGAAGGGAGCAGCCGGAACAGTTTGTAACTTGGCCGGCTCTATAAGTTCATGGCTCGTTGCTTATTCCTTTAATTTCTTGCTACAATGGAGCTCCACAGGTTGATTTTTAATATCAATATTCAAAAAGGCCTAATAAATAATTTTTAAAAATACATATATATATATATATATATATATTATTTTCTTATAATTTTTTTTTTTTGTAACTGGACATTTCTTATAATTCCATGAACAACAATATAATTGCAGGAACATTTATGATGTTTGCCACAGTGACTGGTCTTGGATTTGTGTTCATAGCCAAGCTTGTTCCAGAGACCAAAGGAAAATCCTTAGAAGAAATCCAATCTCTTTTCACTGATTCTTCTCTTGAAAATCCTACATCCTAAATATTTCCCCAAAGTTGTATAAATATAAGTTTGTACACAACAAAAAAGTTATTACTATATCCTTTCTGTAAACGTTGTTGTTTTCATGTTTGAGGCAAGACTTAAATTATTAACATCTTTCACATGAAGCTATCAAAAACCTTACATAATACAAAGGGCTACCGACTGAAAGCTTAAGCAGATAGACTGTTGTTTACTGTTCTGTAACTTCTTTTCTTTCTAACCCCACCAATCCTTCAAATCTTGATGCTCATAAGCTGGTTAACTTCAACTCCAAATTCATCAGGCAGCTTGTTGAAGACATCTCTGCAGAATCTAGAGATCATCGCCGCTAATGCTCACTCGTGATTGATTCCTCTCTGGTAGAAATAGAAAAGCTGATCTTCTCCAATCTTTGGATTACTACTTCGTCCTCACATGTTATTGTTTCAGACTCACCACTCAGAAACAAATACTAAGTGTACAGCTTTATATCATAACAAATTAGATCATACACAATGTATACATGGATGTAAGGATAGGTTTTAGTAGCTGGTTTGTCATCCATAAGGATTGGGTCACAAGTCGAAGTGTTTTTGGCATTCTCAGCTTTGGATTGAACCTGAACAAGAGCACGGCAACAGTTTCTAGAATGACCAGCTGAAATACCCTGTGAAATGATCCTACTCTTTGTGTTTTTTTCCTTTATGAAGTAGTCCTTGTATCAGCTTGCTGATAGTTTTTAGTAAATGCCACAGAATAAAACTTTTCCATGTAATCATCACCTACCAGTTCTGCACTGTGGAGTACTTGATCTAAGCCCCTTCCACACAATAAATCTCAACCACAGCAGCATGAAGCTGATTCATATCATACGAAGGAGCAGTACATCCTTCTATACTCAACAAAACTCCTTTCCTCTGCAACAATCAACATCCTCCCAAACTGACCAGTCTCCATCGCGTTAATACAGAAGATGACAGCGGGCTCCTCAAGAGTCTTTTCTGCATTGTTATAGGGACACCTAGCTTATCAAAATACTCTAGAAATTGAGGGTCAGCTTCTTCTTGTGACAACCCATCCCGTGGACCTCACTGTCCCATAGACCTCAGATTCACAGCGCTGCAGCGCACCGACCCAACCCATCCATTATGAATTCTCATTAACTCCATAATTAGGTTGTTGGTGAGACTCGAACCCAAGTTCTCACCCTTTAACAGCACTCCCACATGACAAGCTGTCACAGATCAATTGGTGACAGTGAAGACTGATAGGACCGTAATATATAAACTACGAATAACTGAATATTGTAAAGAATTAAAATGATAAAATTATACCAAAAATATAAGAAAGGAGGATGAAACAATTGCAGAGTCGAGATATTATCTCTTTCCTTAACTTAAAATACGTCCCGTAGTGCGACGGTTCAATAACGTAATGAGTCCCAGGATACAACTGCAAAAATCTTCTGATTTGCGTCACTCTATCAGAAGTCTGACGAAACTTGTTTTGTGTATACTCTCAGACTCAAAGAAAAATAAAACCAAAAAATAAAAGTTGTGAAGGATTGTGTTTTTATCTGTTTTTAACAAGTTAACACAAGTGCTCTTTTTATAACTTAAAAAAAGATGAGACACGTTATGTTATTATGGAGCCACTAACTTTTCAATCATAATGGAGTAATTAAATTCCATAACTCAAGATTCTCAACGTTAGTTTTGTTGGCCATAGAGTGGTTTGACCAAACCCATCAATATGCCTTTATTGAGTTCATATTTTTTATAAATAAAAATATTTATGAATAGAATTTTAAATGAGTTAATTGGTATAGTACCCAATTAATATATTTAAATCCAAATTCAAACTCAAATTTTCAAAGTGAAAAATTTGCTAATTCTTTTTTTTATATATATACTTAACCAAATTTAAAGCTTTGCAAGCTTTTCATATCACTCACTTTGGACCTCCATTTCTCATTCAAACACAATTCCGATTTTGACAAACAAATACACTAACTCATAGTGTTCACGGTTACGATTACATCGTGCCCAAATTTTGGTCTTTCCGACAGACGTCTCCGTCGAAAAACCCATCAGAAAAATGGTCCACGCCACTTTCTCAAAAACGAGTTCCAACACGTCTAAGCTATTCAAAGTTGGTTTCTTTTCGGGAGCTGAGTAATAACACATGTCTGAAAGCAGAATAAACTTAGAGAAAGATGAAGTTGATAAACGTCATTCTTATTGCATTTTTTCATCTGGCAGTACACTCTGAATCTAGGACTGAAAAATAGTTTGCCAGCTTGACACTAAATGCTTTTGTTTTATCCGTGCCGTCAAGCACATCTCTATTCTTATCCTCTCTTTTGGAGCAGGTGGAGGAAGACGAAAAAATTGAGCAATGTCTTTCATGCCCAACATTGATGATGTTTTTGGCCCAACATTCCCAACGCCTAGTTTGAATTTCAGAGACTTGAACACTGCAGCTGGAAGGGACTTTGTGAAGATATCGGCAATTTTATGGTGAGATAAAATGTGTTTGAGCACCAGAGACTTCAAAACAACACTCTCCCTTACATAATGATGATTAAGCTCAAAGTATTTTGTTCGACGGTGAAATATCAGTTTATCTGAAAAACGAATTGCGGAGAGACTATCACACAACAATTCAAGAGTGTGAGGTATATAAGGATTGGATCTTAAAAGTGTGTGTGCTTTCTAAAACTCAGACACCAAGGGAGAGATTGAAGAGTCATGTTGACTGAGTTTGTATAAGAGGTCAGGATGGATCATAAAAGAGCTGTGGGAACTTGGAACCTGTCGATGTGGAGTTGCTGAGATAAAGAGAAATTAAGACACATAGCAAGACTATGTTGTGTGGTTCATATGTTACATGAGGAAGCAAGGACTTGACGTGGAGCTTACATCAAAAAGAAAGATACGTCATCTGATATCTTAAGAGAGAAAAGCCATGTGGGCTTTGTCACCAATGTTAGCTCAAAGAAAAAAGAGTTACACGTCTAGGGTTTATTGAAGATGCATATGGATGTGTGTGACGTCCTCCTACTAGACAGTTGACGTGTTGGTAGTTTTGTTATAGAGAACTATACTTGTCAAAGAAGACAATGAGTAGTAGTTGCTCTTCATTGCAAATCTAGTTAAAAGTGGTATGCGCGGGTGTGTGCTGGTACCATAGAACAACGTTTTTGTGTTCTTATCTAGTAAATGAGCTTTGGACGTGGTCTTAGAGATGTAGGAAACGAATCCCGTAAACAAATCTTTGTGTTCACTACTTTATGCTCATACATACTCACAAACGAACACACTTGCATACAAATGTTTAGGTATGGACACACATACTGTTTTTACATTTGCTGCTCGACAAAATATATATTCTAGTTTCGGGTCCTGTATGTGTGTCTAGCAAGGAAAATCTGACGTTACCAACAAGGAAGATGCTTGTTTTCTGAGACAAGTTAACGCAAAGGTGATTTGATGTTATGTCCTAGGCATGTGTCGACTGCGTATGAGAATAAAGATGAGAAAATGTCATATTTTCATCACGCGTTGTTTTGAATTTCTGCTATGCTGTTTTGAGTTTTTGCTATGCTTATGGACTCCTGATTCTATTTGAGGCTGAAAATATTGGTCATAATCAAGACAAGTGGATCAATCAACTGAAGGGTTGTAAGATGTTGCTGGTTGTGGATGTTCCTTTTCTAATAGCAAGATGATGTTTACAGTTTCCTACTTCACTGGCGTGTCAAATTCTGGAGACAAAGCAAAGATAATCTTCGTGCTGGAATTTGTTACTTTTTGGAAGTCTTCTCTGTCCAGAAGACTTACGGGTAAGTCTACTCTGTTGAGAAGACTTACGGGTAAGTCTACTCTGTTGAGAAGACTTATCTCGCGAACAAATTTGGGTAAATATTCGATTCATACCTTAAATCACTGAAAAAATTTGTTTAGTTGTCCAAACACATAGAACTTCACCAAGACAGCTACTCAATCGTTGATGACTAGGAATCATGAGCTTAAATGGCTATATGAACCTTAAAAACTTTAGAAATCAATAACCTTAGTTTTTTTGAATGAATATAGAGAGAAATTGAGAAATTATGTATAAGATATGAGATATAATGAGTGAAAATCATTTTTATGCATTAAGAGCTTTATATTGGTTGTTCATGGTTGTTGGGTGAATTGATGGCAATGACATTTTTGTGAAAAATTGAAGAGGATGATAGAGTAAACACACAATTTTCGAAGACTTTCTTAAAATCTTCCAGTTGCATTCTCGTGAATAATGAGAACTTCTAAGGTGAATAGGGCAAATCAAAATTCCAAAAAAGGAAAGGTTAGTTTTGTGTTTGACTTCAAATTTTGAGTCAATTTTGCAAAACACCATATTTTCTATACACTATTAATTAATTGGATAGTTTCTTTAATAAAAAGTACAATATACGTTTAAATGAGTCAACTTATTTTTCTTAAAGATTCTAAGAATCATCGTATTGATGACACGTTGTTACCAAAACATGTTATAATGATCCATAATTAATATATAAGGGATTATTGTATTCTTCATAATTTTTGTTTAATTTTATATTTTTAATAAAAATTAAACAGTCACAATAAGCATATAATAAAAAATATTTTCTTATATGCTATATTTTATTTTTTTAGATATTATAAATTACTAAAACTGTTAAAAATCCACATTAAAAATTTTGTGATCAATGGTTTAACTTTTTGTTATAACAAGATACAAATGATCATAAAATCATATAAATATGTCATTAATATATATATTCAGATTATATATATATATATATATTTCAGTATCTTTTAAATTCAAATATATATCATATATATAATACATAAACATGTTAATTGCATTGAGTTGCAAACTCAATTAGTAAATATCCATATTAATAAAAATAATATTTTTGTTACAACAAATATAATTTTTTTTTTTAATAAAATCATATGAATACAAAGTCTTAATTAATAAATATTCATATTAAAGTATAATATATATCTAAGTGAATATCATTTAATTTTAATTAAATATCATATAAAATAAATAAATAATTATTTTAGTTTATGACCAACAAAAATTATTGTAAATATAAATAGAGATTATTTTATTTATATGCTTACTCCAATTTAATTATATATGTACTAGTTACTTGCTTCTCAATTATTCATATATTTATTATTGCATAATGCGTAAATGAACACAAAATAAATAATAATATATATAAATAATTTGCATACATAATTAATGTTCATTCTGCGCAAGCACGGATCTCAAATGTTATTTGATCATATCATTTCAAATTCATATCGAAGTGACGGAAAATTTATAACATTTGGATAATATCGTTGAAGTCCAATGTAAATTAAATAAGTC
Organism: Moricandia arvensis; assembly: GCA_905132765.1. NCBI lineage: Eukaryota > Viridiplantae > Streptophyta > Magnoliopsida > Brassicales > Brassicaceae > Moricandia > Moricandia arvensis. The sequence continues at coordinate 37,279 of CAJHQP010001407.1, read as the reverse complement.
TAAGAAAACAAAATATTAACAAACATGACTCTACTCATAAACTTATGTTGATGGTATATGATTATACATTTAGAAATTTATGATATGGTGAATGATCAAAATTAATTTTTAATGATTATTAATATATAAATTTCACTCTACAATTGCACACAAATAATCACCTAATGTATATTAATTACATGATCCTTAGATCCCTAGATACTAAATAGTTAACATTTCTATAACATATTTTGATCATTTAAAGAGTATATATCATTATCTTGACAAGTTTAAATGATTTGATTACACCACTATATTCAAAACTTTCTAAAATATATGAATACATTCCTAACAATATATTGTTCTTATTAAAAACGATCTACTTCTATATAAATGCAAATCATCGCTAACAAAAATATTTTTCTTTTTAACATTATGCTATTTAGGCAATTTAAAAATATCTACTCACACAAAAATATAGAAATTTCCAAAATCAATTGTGTATATTCCAAAGAATATATTTTCCATTTAAGAACTTTAATATCGACTAACATAGTCATATAAATACAACTATAGCTACGGTAAGTTCTCTCACCGCTATTCCAAACAAAAACCGAAAATATATGTTTGTTATGCAAATCACCTTTTGAATAATGTGAAGCTTTTCAAAACACAATGAAATGTTTAATGAAAGTCTTAAAACATGGAAACAGTAGAATTTCATATTGAAAATTTATTACTATTTTGTTGACATAGACAATCAATTTTTCTAAAAAAACTAGATTTTCAACTCGCGCTACGCGCGAGTTTATTTGAATAATTAGTTTTATTTTACTTTATAATAATAAAAGATAAATTGTTTATATAGATTTTCCTATAAATTTGTCTTCAAAGAATAATTTATTATTATTTTATTTAAGTTACATACAATTATACTTTTAAAATAACTATTATTTAAATAATTCTTTGTTTGTATATGTAATTGAATAATTGTATTTATAAACATATTTATATTTTTATTAATCATAATTTAAAAAAAAAAAAAAAAAAAAAAAATATATATATATATAGAATATTCGATGCATATTAACTATTTCTACATTTTTATGCATATTTTATTTTATATTTTTATTTTTCTATTTGAGTGATATAAAACATTGTCCCATTTGCACACTATCTAATCTTGTTTTGTATTTACCAAATTTTTACATGAGAATATAATTATTGTGTACATATATGTAAATACTGTTATTTATTTTTCAAATGCATATCTGATAGTATATTATTTAAGTTTGAATCCTAATAAACACTATGATGAATTTAAATAGTGTTAAAGTTTTTTTAGATATAAGAAAAAGGGAAATAAATCTATAGAATTTTAACTAAAATTAAATAATAAATTTTGATAAAATAATAATATATAAAATTTCTAATATTAGATATATATCTACTTGAACTAGTTACATTATAAATTAATGTTGGGACTATGTTGTTTTATTAGTTCACATATATATTTTTCCTAATTGTTAGAAATGTGTCAAATTTCATTGTTTTTAGTTTATTGATTAATATTCTTAGATAATATAGTTTCAAATTGACTAATGTATAATGAATATTCTCCATATCTTTGTTTTATGTTTTCACCGACACTATACTATAGTGACATTATTATTTGTAAATAGTACTAAATTTTAACGAATTTATTGTGAAATTTTGGAATATTTTTATGTTTTCATATATTTTGTTAATGTGAAATTAGGATGCTGCTCTAGTATATTATTAATGTTATATGTAAATTCAATGTGATCAGTTTAAATAATATGTAATAAATTTTGAAATCATGTATTCTTAGATTCATACTTTCTTTATTCGAAAATTTTGTGTTCTTTAAGATTTTTTCGCTAGTTAATTTTATGTTAACCTTTCAGCTATTCAATTTAAATATCGAACTATTTTTTGTTATTATTCGTTTTGTTTACTAAAACTAATATTGATTTCCTTATTATTTTAAAATAATATATTGGTTAATTCTTCAAATATTTTAAATAATAATAAAATAATGATTTATAGTTTTTGGTTCTTTTAAATAATATGTGAACACTCTTAATGGTTTATAGCATCAAATTATATATAGTAAAGGGAATTTGTGGATATTTTGAATAGCATATAACCTAAACTTAAAAAATCACATGTAAAAATTTTATATAGTTAAAATTGTTTGAAATTATTGCATTTTAATATTAATTATCATTTTTGTTAGCTATGATTATGATTATTTACGAAAATCTAATATAATATTTTTTTAAGTTTACCATATTTGATATTTATTTATATTTTATTTTGAAATAAATGATTTTGGTAATATTTACTTTTTTAGAAATACATGTATAGCTATTATATCTTATGTGGATATCTTCAATGGTTTATAGCCTCAACTTTGATATAGTATAGAACACTCTTAGTAATTTATATGATCAAATTATATATAGTAAATATAATTTGTGAGTATTTCATATAACCTAAACTTTAAAACTACATGTTTAAAATGTATATAATTAAAATTGTTAGAAACTATTGCATAATATGATTGGTTGTTTTAAAAATAGTAAATTAAAAAGGTAATTTGTCATAATATGATTGGTTGTTTTAAATTCTACGTGGATATTCTCAATGGCTTATAACCTCCACTTTTATATAGTATAAAACATTTGTAATGATTAATAGCATCAAATTGTGTATAGTAAATGTAATTTGTGAATATTTTTATTAGCATATAACCTAAACTTACATGTTTTAAATTTGTGAAATTGTCAAAAATACCACTTTTATAGTACTACTTTCATGTTTACCTTAATCACTTTTACTTTTTTTAGGAGGAAAATACACACTTATAACCCTTGGGTTAATTAATGTAAGACTTAAGGTTTAGATTTGAGGAGAGAGGGTAGGGTGGGATAAGTTAAGGAATGTGAAATTTAGAATTCTAATTAATTTTTTTTAAAAATTGCCTTTTAGAAAAATAATATTTTTAAAAATGTTTCTTTAGTGAAGGTAAAAATGAAAAGTAATACTAATAATATGGTAGAAATGAAAATTCCCCTTTAAATTTATATAGTTAAAATTGTTGGAATTATTGCATTTTAAAAATAATTATCATTGTTATAGTTATTTTATAATTATTTTTGAAAATCTATGAGTTAAATTATATATAATGTTTTATATTTGTAAGTTTACCATATTTGATATAGATTTATATTATATTTGAAATAAACGATTTTGGTAATGTTTACATTTTTAGAAATAGCAAATTAAAAAAAATAATTTGTCATAATATAATTAATTATTTTAAATTCTATGTGTTACATTCAATGTTTTATAGCCTCAATTTTTATATGGTATAGAACACTCTTAATGATTTATAGTATCAAATTATATATAGTAAATGTAATTTGTGAATATTTTCAATAGCATATAACTTAAACTTTAAAAACCACATGCTTTAAACTTATATAGCTAAAATTGTTGAAAATTATTACATTTTCAAAATAATTATCATTGTTGTTAATTATTTTATGATTATTTTCAAAATATATAATATATTAAATTAAATTATATATAATATTTTTTATTTTTGTAATCTTACCATATTTGATATTGATTTATATTTTATTTTGAAATAAATAATTTTGGTATTATTAATATTTTTAGAAATAGTAAATTAAAAATGTAAGTTGTTATATTTTAATTAGTCGGTTAACATCATATGTGTATGTTCTCAATGGCTTATAGTCTCAACTTTTATATAGTATAGATATAAATAATAAACATAATTATATCATCAAAATTAGAAATGTATTATAAACATATGTAAAATCTAGGGAAAATTTCAAGTTTACCATTTTTGTTGTATCACTTTTCATTTTTACCTTAATTAAAGATACATTTTAATAGGTATTTTTTTAAATTAATTAGAATCCTAAATTTTACATTCATAAACCTTATCCCACCCTATTATCATTTCCCTCAACTCTAAACTCTAAGTATTAGATTAATTAATTTAAAAATTATAAATGTATTTGGAGCATTAATCTAATACTTAGGGTTTAGAGTTGAGGAGAGAGGCAAAATGATATAGAATTTAGAAATGTATAATTTATGATTATAATTATTTTTTTAAATTTTTTTATCTATTTATAAAAATGTGTTTTTAATAAAAATAAAAATAAAAAAATGGTAAAATAATGCGATAAAAATGAAAATTTCCCATGAAAATTCTCCATTTATCTTCTACGTATCCATTTTTCCAATTTTGTCAATAAATTATCTGGAATCAAAATCTAGTTTCCTTTAGGGTCAACGAGCTATTTCCCCACGAGAACTATCATATAGCATCAGATTCCCACCAAACTATGACTTAGTGTCAAATTTCCATGATTTGAAAGTTATAAACTTATTTCTCCATGAATTAATAATTTCGAATGTATTTCTCCCCGAACCAATACTTCGAAACTTAATTACCCATAGACTATAGTTTTAATTGGTTTATTATTAACCAAATAGTTTAAACCGGCTAAACCAAACTAAAATCTATTTTAAACAATTTTTAAGTAAGACTATTGTTTCTCTTCTTGTTAAAATTTCAAATAAAAATATTTTTGAACATCAAAAAAGGTTTCCTAATTTTTTTATTTTTTTTGCATTTTATAAATTTAAAATATATGTTTTGATGAATTTTGACAAAAAAATCAATTTTTTTATCAATAACATAAAAAATGAGAAAATTATGAATATTTATTAATAAAAATGATTCTGGTAAAATTCAACAAAATTAGATTTTTTGACATAAATTCTTTATCAAAATTTGATTTTTTTTTCTTTCACATTTCATAAATAACAAAAATTTACAAGTTTATTTGTTCATTGTAATTTTATTAAACTTTTTCAAAATGAAATCTTGATGTAATTTTTTTTCTTTTAAATTTCAGAAACACACAGAAATATAAATATAAAATTTCCTTAAGTTCAAAAATATCTGTATTTAGAAATTTCAACAAGAAGATGTATCATATTTTTTAATAAAAATTGTTTAAAATAAATTTTGGTTTGGTTTAACCGGTTTAACTATTTGGTTAATAATAAACCAATTAAAACCATGGTCTATGGGTAATTAAGTTTTGAAGTATCGGTTCGGGGGAAAATACATTTGAAATTGTTAATTCATGGAGATTTGACACTAAATCATAGTTTGATGGGGATCTGATGCTATACGATAGTTCTCGTGGGGAAATAGCTCGTCTACCCTTTCCTTTATATTCTTTTACTTGAACTCTTCCTGGCTATAAACCTGAAGCTTTCAGTTCCAAATCAGCTGCCCCTCTCTTTTTTCGTTACGACACGAACAAGAAAAACTCAAGATGGCTAAGAAGAAGCTCAAGGCTTTGGAAGATCCACCAAAGTCATCAGATGATGAAGTGGTGACTCTGTCCGGAGAGGGAGAAGAAGAGATATCCGACGATTCTTCGTCTGAGGAAGAAGGCGATCTCATGAATACCGTCTTCGTTCCTCCGCCTGCAGCGAAACCAAAAACTCCACTAAGACACGCCGCTGCTTCCGGATCTAAGAATCCCACCGCCCTAACCGTCGCGAGTCCTCCTAAACCGGGATCTAAGCGTCCGAGTGAAACGATCTCCCCAAGGAAGGTGCATGCAAAGCGGTCCAAGAAGATTGTTGAGGATACCAAGAAACCTCTGTTTCAGAGACTGTGGAGCGAAGAAGATGAGATCTCTCTCCTACAAGGTATGATTGACTTCAAATTCGAGACAGGGAAGAGTCCGTACGAAGATATGGATGAGTTTTATGAACACATCAAAAAATCCATTAGCTTTGAGGCTAGTAAGATTCAAACTGTTGAGAAGATTAGGTCTTTGAAGAAGAAGTATATGAAGAAAGTGCTGAAAGGTGTTGAATCTATGGCCAAAGCTCATGATCTGGAATGTTTTAAGCTGTCCAAGTATATTTGGGGATCTAATGGAATGGCTCTCACCTCTAATGTGAAGAAGAATCTTGCTTCTGTTAAACCTCATGGTAAAGAGGTAGAGAAAGAAGTTGAATCTGATGGGTCCCTTAAGAAGAAGCCTGACTCTTTGGAAGCTAATGGTGACAATGTAGAAGAAGATAGAGATGTGTTGGATGATGGTGAGAAGGAAAAAGATGATAGAGAGGTGTTGGATGATGGTGAGAAGGAAGAAGATGAAGATAGAGATGTGTTGGATGATGGTGAGAAAGTACAAGTAGATAAAGAAGTGTTGGTTACTGGTGATTCCAAGTCTCTTGGTGTGATGAGAGCATCTGACTGGTTTGCAGACTCGTTTCTTGTTGGATCCATTGCGAGTTTAGGTGTGGGTGAACGGTTTGTGAAACAGAAATGGAGCATGGTGGCTGTGGAGACTAAGAAGAAACTGGAAGACAAGTGGAAGTTGTTGCAGGCCAAAGAAATGGAACTTGTGTTGCAGAAGACTGACTTTATGCGTGAGGTTGGCTCTGTAATTGCTGAAGCATCTTAAGAAAGCAACAATATGTAGGTTTAAGTTGGAGATTTAATGTCTCTTTTGTGATCTAATTAGGACTTCTTTAATGTTTCTGCATTCTGGTTTTCTGCTTGATCTTGTAAACTCTATGGAAGTAGTTAAAGTTCTACCAAGTTAGGCAATTAGCTATAATATTTGTCTTTGCAGTTTGCCGGCTTTTTTTTTTTACTCTTTTTAAAATCCCTAAACCTCCATTAAGATCCCAACGTCAGCCTTTATGACTATTGAAAAACCTTTAGCTAACATTATTTATCATCTTTTCTTGTTGTATTGATAGAATCTTAATACCTACAACTCTATAACCTCTTCTTATTGATCACTCTAACACACCAAGTACAAGATAGAACAGAGAATACAAAATAAAATGAAGCTGATAGTGTAAATCTCAGATTAGGATCTCATGGTTAATACAAGATGAAATGAATTCCTGGCTAACTCAATCACGATCAACATGAGATCATGGCAAAGAAAGATTCATGGCGTCTCACTCTTACAACATAATCATCATAATCACTTCTCTTCATCTAAGCTCGGTTCTTATACTCTCACGCAACCTTCACGAGTTGCTTCCATAACCAATAACTGCAAACCCTCTCCTTCAACCAGTATCTTTACTTTATATCTTCATTTAGTCATGTCAGCTTTTACACGTGCCCAGTCCGTGTTAAATAATTGATATCTATCAATGTTTCTCTCAACAAAATCAAGCTAGCTTGCCCTCAAGCTTGGAAGAAGAAAAAAAATTGCTAATGCCAATGAAAAAGATCATGATAAAGGTTATCAATACTGCAATCTTGCAGGTCTTGATTCCCTTTTCTATTTTAACAAATATAGTTTAGGTTGAGTTTTTCATTAAAATTAAAATTTATATTATAATGAGAGAGTTTACTCTCTCCCATGCTGCCACGTGTCTTTTTATTTTTGGGCTTTCATTATGTTTTTTTTGTTTTGATTTTGGGCCCTAAAATCTTGTGTTTTCAGAGTCGAGTAGGCATGTTGAAACCCCAGGCGTTCCATCTCTTTCGCCATTCTGGGTCCTTCAATGAATCCAAGGTCTGACGATTCTTTTTCCGGTGAAGGCTTGAATGAATCTATCTCCTCAACACTACAACCATTCAATGTCGACAAGATGTCTCCTTCTCCAGAAACGCCTTCTTTGTGGTCCTATATATGGAGGTCGCGTCTGGTGAATTACCTTTCCTTGCTTAAAGCTTTTTTTTTGGGCCGTAAAGTTTGATCGTATGACTATTTCTAATTGATTTAAATTGGCTATTATGTTTTTAAATAAACAGGTGATCCCGTCGCGGAAGCAAAGAACCATCACGGTGTTGGCGACATCGGAAACATCCCTTCTCTTCCCGGAGTCGAAGCAGGAAAGTTGAATCGCCCCTTGACATGTAACTTCCTTGCCCAATTGCTTGAAAACGCTAACAAAAAGGTTCCATTTTTCTTCTTTTTTTTGCAAAAATATTTTCGAGACTACATATGATTATTGAATCTGTCCCTCTTTGTCTTATCACTGAACAGAAAATCAATGTGGCCAAGAAACCAGAAGCGGATCAAAACAAAGAAAGAGCTGTTGTTAAGCCGCAGCCGCAGCAGCCTCACGAAGTGGTTGTGATCAGTCCAGACACAAACGAGGTTTCTAAAGCTAAACAGGATCAGAGACACAATGCTGCGTCCAAGAAGAAAGTTACTTACACTTCTGTTCTCAATGCTTGAAGCAAGGTAAGAGTTTCTTTGGTTTTTGAGAATCGGCATTTGAATATGCTTTTTGTGATTGATTGGTTGGTTACATACTTGACTTTAGCATGCTGCTTCCAAGACTCTTGATATCGATTCTGCGGACAAAGACAATGACTTGCTGCTGTGGAGTATGTTGAGGACATGTACGCTTTCTACAAAGAGGTTAATGTACTTGTGGTCAGACTCTTTATCCTAATATGCTTTATCGATACAGTTTGTGAATGTTTCTGTTTTGTTTCCTGTTGCAGAATGAGAGCAAGCCTCAGATGTATATGCAGACACATACTGACATCAACAAGAAGATGAGATCGATTCTTGTAGACTGACTTGAGATGTTCATGTCAAGTTTGATACGTCTCCTGAGACGCTTTACCTCACCATCACCGAGAAGAGAGATACAGCTTCTAGGCATTAGCGTTGTACTCATAGCCTCCAAATATGAAGAAATCTAGCCGCCTCAGGTATGTGATGTAACACACATATCATAATGCTTACAAGATTATTATCAATTAGAGCTGGTCATGGGTTTTTGTGGTGGGAACAGGTCAATGATTTTGTATTCCATTTTCTTTGTTCTTTTAAAAGTTTGATACAGAAAAGTATATCATAAAAGTTCAGAAAACAATAACAATGAGGGAAAATAGCTCACTGGTTACCAATACTTTCTAGAGCCATTTTTCCAGAAGTGATATTCGCCCAAGTATAGCATCCGAGCTACTCTACCAGAGCTTCCTAAAGCAAAGCGCAAGAAGTACGAGGCCATGGGCCCTTGGGTCTAGGCATTCAACATGTGTTCTTCCTGGCAAATGACACTAATGTAAGTTCCATATGCTCTAAGAGTTTGGTAAGCGTTTTTTTAAATATCAGTGAAATAAAAAGAGCTAATGTTTATAACTAAGCGTTTTCTGGATATCTTTAATGTTGATTCATATCAAGACGTGGTACGAATAGCTTATATCGCATAATATTTCACTGCAGTTATTGGCAAGGGTGTTGAACTGAAGTTTGCAACAAATTTTCTAATGAGTGATATTGTTGCTTTCTTGAACACTGAGGATCCTTCAAAGTCAATGGTGTTAAACCTTACTTCTTTAAGAATTGGTTGAGCTGATACCTGCAATCAAAGATGGAACCATTAGTGGAATGAGTGGTAAACATGTCAGTTTTACTTAATTTCCATCTAGAGATGTCATTTTTCATTTTGGATCATCGCTATTTATTTTTCCATATATTGTTGGAGGTCTTGGTCAAAGGTGAAACTGCCTAAATAATGATAGAAGCAAAAGATTTTAGGCAAGTAAGTATATGATATTCAAATAAATACATATTTTAGTTTCCTCCAAGCCATTGAAGGTTCATTGAGAATATATGTTGTGCGATAGAGTCATGTGTCTTCATATGCTTGAATAATTATCTTTCTTGCTTTATTGAGCTTAACGAATAGAAGATTATGATGTCAGTGTCAATATGAAAGTGGTCATTTGCGTCTTGGCCAGGTGTGACTCTTCCCCACTCTTTTTTGCTGCATATTATTCTTTGGTGTGCTAGAAGGGTGAGTTGATGGAGGCTGGCTGATTATGGGACAACATGGTTCAAAGGAAATGCAAGCCAAATGCTTTCACGCATAACGTTTTGATCGAAGGATTGTTACAGGAGACAAGGTTCTTGATGAAATGTTATAGAATGGTTGTTGACCTAATAAAATGACGTTTAGAAAAAAACAAATTACGTTTTTGATAATGTTCAAGGGGTTGCATGACTTAGGGAAAGAAGAGAATAAGATTTCATTGTTATATACAGGAAAATGATTGAAGAATCTTGGGAAATGTTCTTGATTGTCAACAGAGAATTTACAAAGCTATATCACTTTGAAACGTTTTCCAGGTTTTTTTTAAGTTAAAGACACATCAAATTATAAAATTAGATGTGTTTAATAATTTATGAATCCTTTGAACATTTCAGATTATGTTATCATTGTCTTATGATAATTCAAGAGAAACATTATATAAAATGTTGATGTCAAGTTAAAGTCATTATGACAAAACATTTCAATAATACAGTAAAAAATTTGATTTCAATAATACTGTGTTGATATGTTAAAAATTTTGTTTTTCACGAAAATATTTTCTTCCTTACATTTTTGGCCAGCTAAGTTCTAATTACTAAAACCTACCATATGCTTTTTATAAACATGTTACCGCTAACTTAGAATTACAAAAAGCAAAAAATGTTACCGCTAACTTAAATTTAAAAGTACAATCATTATTGTTATTTTATAACAATCTCCAACAATGTTAAATACTCTACACACAGCATATACACAAAACCTATTGCTAAAAAATAAAACAGTTTATCATCACATCTCAACCATATTACAAAAGAAAATTTAAAAAAATCAGTAACCACGGCAAAAACTAACTACACAAATAAGGCATCACATATACACACAAAAATAAAGCAATAACTACGTCCATGACCCCGCGCTTGCGCGGGGCTCTGCCCCTAGTATCTATAATTAGATACTAACTAGAGTTTGATCAACACGGTTGTTACTTTTTTTATAAATAAATATTTATTTTTATTTGTGATAATATATACTTTTATAATTTATATGTATTAAATAATTGATTAATATAACATTTCTAAACAAATAATTTTTAGTTTATATTCAATAATTTTATTTTATCTTGTAAATCGTTATATCATATCCACATTTTTATAATATGACCCATGCATTCATAAAAATGCATTTTTATTTTTTTGTACGGATCAAAAAATTATGATAATGTATAATAAAATTATTTTATATGCTATTTAAAATCTGGTGCTATATATTTTATTGGGCAAATCTCTCAAATAACACCTTTTGAAGTTTTTGTCACAAAAATAATCTTCAAAAACAAAAATGACCAAACTAGACCTTTTTATTTTTTTAAAATTAATATTTTTATTTATTTTTTCAGTTTTAAACCTCACCCCCAAAACTCCACCCCATAACTCTAAACCATAAATCTAGATTAGTTAACTCAAGAGGTATAAACGTATATTTACCCCAAAAATCCCACCCCATAAATGTTATTTTTGTCATTTTTTCCCTTAAAAGTTATTTTTGTGACAAAAACTTTTTTAGATCTATCTTAGGGTATTTCTCTATTTTATACTCTTCAACATTTATAATATGAATATAAATTGGACTATTATTTATGCGAAAATATACCTAAATAATATATTTATATATTAATTTATATTTTATTTATATATTGTTAAAGTTTAAGTATGCTTTATGATTGTGTAATTTGATAAAAGGATAATAAATGCTAAAAGTTAGGACCGGTAGTTTTTAGTGGCATTAAGTAGTTGTTTTAGTTAATAATCAATTTAGGAAATTATTTATTATTAAAAGAATACTTAATTATAGGTTTAATATTTACTTCTGTGGCATTCTAGTGTAAATAAGTGGTAAAACTAAGGGGGTGTTATTCAATAAGTGATTTAAAATCAATTAATAATGTTTTATAATTTATCATATTTTAAAATTTTAAGATAGTTTAACTTGGTAGATTTTAAAATCTCTGCAGATTTTTTAAAATCCTTAAATTTCTAGTCCGGATAGATTTTGGGAGGATTCCACTTGGACATCAAATCTTGTTGAGTTTAGAATCCATGAAAATTGTTTTCATGGTGACGCCTTCATGGTTTGTAAGATATAACATTTTGAGTGCATATATATCATGGTTGGTGCCTCGGTTGGTTGAGAATGGAGTTGGGCCAGCCTCCGGTTCAACTACTGGTTTGATGGTTGCATCATAGTTCAACTTGAATTATTTTTAATTTATATAAAAATTGATGTAATGTTGTTTCACTAAGATAATTAAGACTAATATTGATTATTTTTTGTTGAATATTAATTGTGATCGTGTTTATATTCGCATATCCGCATAAAATGATTATATACATAACTATTTTGATTTGCTTTACATGTATAATCAGTTATCTAAGCATTCATATAATTACATAAATATAATATATGCTATTTTTATATGAGGATATATAAATTATACAAATGTAGCTATAAATTAAAAAATATAATAAAGTCTGCACAATGTGTACGGTGCAATCCACTTAGTTTAATATTTTTGTAGAATCATTAAAATTTAAAAAATTTGAATAACAAAGATTTTATATAGGATTTTAACATTAACAAGTCAATAACACTAAATTTTAATGAAAATATGAGAATTTATAAACTATTAACTCTAGATTTAACAAAAATAATAATTATTATAAATCCAGTTTCTACTGATATTCCTATATTATTATTTGTCCACTCAAAAGATGATAAGTTTCTTAGCCGAGATTTTTAATCAATACACTAGAATGAGTAAATGCACTAACCGGTCAAATTCTTATCACTTTCCCCCAGTTTCAAATGAGTATTTAAGAAACAAAAACAGAAGGAAATATGAAAATTTAAGGGAGTGCGCATTAAAAGCCCATCTCAAAATCCAGAACGGAGAACAAAGAAGAAGAAAATCAAATCGCCGTCGTGGAGGGGTAAGTCTCTTCCTTAAACCCTGTTGAGTAATCAGAGTGATTATCGTTGCGAATGTTGATCTGAGAAATCGCCATTGCGAAGATGGATATAAATAATATCAGAGTTGCAAGAACAAGTGAACTCGATAACTGCAATCACTTTCAACGCTTTCCTCCAGCTTTCTCCTAATTACCCTTCTGATCTCGTCAAGGCTGCTAAACAGGTTAGATGATGTGTATTGGAAATTAAGACTTGTTAGAGGATCTGATACTGAGACTTGATGACGTGGTTCTTTGGTTTTGGTTGCCGCACTTCCTACTGAAGAAGTCCAGCTCCAAAGAATCGCACAACTCCAGCTGGAAAATGATGTTATTGGCCAACAACTCCACAACCAACTAGAGGCTGCATGTATAATTTGCTCGCAGATTCTTGTTCAGTGTGTACGTTTTCTTGCTACTACAACACGCTAGGATTAAGAATAACCTTGTTCCTTGACAGAGAAGGAGCTAAAGCAAGTCCATGAGCTATTTGGACAAGCAGCTGACCATTGCCTCAACTTGAATGAATTGCCAAGCTGATCCCCCCAAACACTATATGATTTGGTTCAGCAACTGTTATGTTCTAGGTTGACATGTAATGGGAAAATTCTGATTTGTTTAATCTCAAAATTATTATACAAGTATAGTTGGCTTGCAAGTCACATTTACAGTCGACGGTCTCCTGTATCTGCCACATTCTATCCAAGTAGACTTTACTGGATTCAAGCATTTGCATAGATCAGCTGTTTAGGAACCGGACATATCCTCTGGGGCTGCAAATTACTCAGCCGGGTTAATCCTAGCACCTAATCATTTTCCTCCAGTCAGCAAAGACTTGTGCCAAGTCCAGCAGTCTTGTCTTCATATTATATGAGGCTTTAGGATGTGAAGGAAACTTTAGCCAAGTCATGTGACGATGAAATATGAGACCTTCTTCTGTACAAAATCACACCAAAGGGTGTTCAAACCAGCCAATCTTTTCCTACTTTTGCTGGGAAAACAATCATTATCTTATTTGATTTCTTCTTTCCAAATGTTTGAGAATATACAATCTGGCTTTCCTCAATGATGTGTTGCACATCTTTCTCATCTTTTGAAAATTCTGATACTTATGTCTTGCACCTTTCAAGTCTCTCCTGCAGACAGTAGAACCTGATACATTCTGCCAAGCCATAAACTATATAACTAATGAAAAGAGGTTCTGAATAACTGCAATCGTTTTAAACTAACGCAAATCTGTATAAAAATCAAATTCTGTATGAAATTTATAACAAATAAAATGAACAGAAAACAACTGTAAAATTATGTATGAAACCAACTGTAAAACAAATATTTCATTTCGCTACGATCAGGACTGAGGAGGATAAGAAGTAATGACGAGAAGAAAAAAGTGGATAAAGATGAAAAGAAAGAGAAAAGGAATATATATTGTAATATATTATACTATGTTCGTAAAATAAAATAATATAGTATAATTCTCCATCAATTGTACTAGTCAAACAAAGCAAAAGGAAAACACACAACACACAAAACAAAATAAGGACGAAACATATCAAAATCTTTCATTATCAATTGTCCTAGTTAATCCAAGCAAAATAAAGAGAAAGAGAGGGAGGGACCGAGAGAGAGGGAGAGAAGGAGGGTAGAGATGAGGATGATGAAGAAAAGAAGACAAAAGAAGAATGACAAAAAAAACGAATGAAGAGGAGAACAAGGAATGAAGATAAGAAGAAGTGGAGAAAGATGAAAAGAAAATGAAAATGTCACATATTGTAACATACTATACTATGTTCATAGAATAAAATAGTGTAGTATAATCTATTATCAACTCCACTAGTCAATCCAAAAAATGAAAACATCTAACCCATGAAACACAATAAAGACAAAAAAATATATTATAATTTCTATTATGAAAAAAATCATAGTTCATAATTACATAACATTGAATTCAGTTGACGGTAACATAGAATTTTAAATTAAAAAAGAAACATTATAAGTTTTCACATATACCAATATACTAGTAAAAACAAAATAACATGTTTGGGGGAAACGAGGACATGGTTAAAGGTTGAGAAGGCTTCCACGGCTTATGATGTATTCATTGGTAATGTGGGAGCAGAGTTGTAGCTTTTGGGTTGCGTACAGCTAGTGCAAGATCACATAAGTGAGGATAACCCTTGTTATTTCATAGAGAATCAAGAGGTCCAACAGTTCATAAGCATTGACATGAAGATTGGGTCAAACATGGTCCACCAAGACATTGAATCAGAGAAGGCAACACAAGTGAGAGAGGGATTAAGGTTGCTTTGACTTTCTCATCTGTTGCGCGTGCGGTGTTGCAGTCAAGTACATAGAATAAAAGTAAATCATGTATTGCGTAGCTAAATTGAGTATGCATAAAAATACTATATAAAATGTAATTAATAAACATTGACGCTTAAAACAGAACTCAATCATAGAAGTAAAACTAAATTATAGAAACTTTACGATGGAGAGATGCGAAAACAGAAACTGCCACATTGAATATACTATAGATGTTGTACGGGGAAATTTCATAAAAATATCTTAACTAAATTTTATTAAGCTTTTTAATATTCAAATTTTTTCCGTTATCCAGTTAATACCCTATCTAATTATTTTCTCATTATAATATACAAAGTTTTAAAAGTCTGCCCATTTTAATACACAAACTTTATTTATTTTAATTAAAAATGTTAATAAGTTTCAAACAAAAATTGAAAAATCTCCAAAATCTAAGAGAAAATATGAAAATTTTCTAATTTTATTTTAATATTTAGGAAAGAAGGTAAATAAATTAGCGAGAAAATTTTAAAAATTAAAAAAATAATAATTTGAATGTAAAATAAATATTTTTTTCTATTTCAGGAAACAAACTAAATTCAATATCTAAAATTTTAAAATTATGCAAAATTTAGTTACTTTTATGTTTCAAACAGATAATAAAAATTAGATTTTTTTGGGAAATTGTCAAAAATACCACTTTCTTTGTACCACTTTTCAAAAAATAACTTAATCACTTTTACCCTTATTTTTTAAGAGAAAAAACACACTTATAAAATTTGGGTTAATTATTCTAAGACTTAGAGTTTAGAGTTAAGGGGTGGGGGAGGGTAGAGGTAGAGTTTAGGAATGTAAAATTTAGGATTCTAATTAATTTTTTTAAAATTTTGCCTCTTTAAAAATGATATTTATGAAAATTTCTCTTTAAAGAAGGTAAAAATAAAAATGGTACAACAAAAGCAGTAAAGATGCAAAATTCCCCGATTTTTTTTGTAAATTTTAAAGATTTTTAAAGTTTCATTTGAAATTTATTAATATTTTAACTAAAATAAAAAAGTTGGGGTGTTAAAATGGGCATAAAAAAATTATATATTAAAATGAGCAAATAATTAATTGGCATATTAAACTGGATAGCGAAAAGTTTAGATATTAAAAATTTTAAATGAAATTTAGTTGGTGTATTTTTATGGAAATTTCCCATGTTGTATAGAGTAGACTGATCCGCTGTATTGCCAATGTTTCCATCACCAACTAGGCAAATACTAAGATTCCACTAACAACTTATGTACAAAATACATCAATGCTTAAAATGTAAAGGAATACAAACTCCACATAAATAAGATCACCAAAGTTGTGTCTTTACTAACCGTTTTTTGAAAGAACAATTTGTGTTACTCCGTATTTTGATTTTATTCTATTTTTTCACAAGTTGGAAATATAGAATAGAACATAGTACAACATATCACTGTTCATCTTCTCCAGTTAATTTGATGTCGGTTTCTTCGTCCTTGAATCTACAGTATCACAAACAAAAAAATCAATTATGATTATGATTTCACAACCTCTAGAATTTATATTGCATACACATTTAAGTTTTCAACCTGATTCTACCATCTTCGCTTCTTCGCCTTAGATTCTTCTTCTCAATCTTTACTTATGCTTGTCCATGTCTTTGATAAAATTAAATTTTGAAGCAGCTGATGAATCACCTAAAATCAGAGAATACAATTGATTAATGAATCAGTTGAAAAGATAAAAACTCCAAAATTATAGTACACTTCTTAGCAAGAGAAAATAAAACAAAAGACAAGAGAAAAAAATAAAAGAAAATAAAAAATAAATGAGTAAAAGATTTTTTGGTCATAAATAGATATTATAGATACAATATCATTGCACGTACTCTCTTATTGTTATTTTGTTAATTTTAGTTTTTTTTTGGTTATCCATGCTAATTTCTCTTTTAACAAATACAGTCATTAATAAAATCTAATACAATAAAGGAGACTTTCTTATCTCCTCCTTCCGCCACGTCATCAGGAAGGATGGGGCGTTTTTGGACACCTGGCGTATCAAAACACAACTTCCTCCTGCGTTTTGCACACAGATATCGTCTTGGGCTTCCTTGGATCATCCGAACTTTTGTTTATTAATGTTGATTATTAGACAGCAAAAGTAGATGGGCTTTTTTAGGGTGAACATTTCAAGCCCACAAAGCAACGTGTTTCTTCTTCGTTAAACTTCTTCTTCGTTAAACACGAGCACCAAACTCCAGAGCTTCATCGCCGATCTACCTCTTCTGTAACGCTTCATCAATCCATTAATACACGAGTAATTTCTGAGGTTTTCGTGATTATCCCACTCCCCCTACTTTAAGTCATTGAATATACCTCTTCGCATCCCTCCATATCCGGTTGAAGCTTCACCTATAAATATCTCACCTTCTGCGATGGAGAGCCCAACTCAGACGATATACAGAAGAATCTGCAACCGAATCCAACTATGGCGGCTTCATACATACTCCTTTCCGATTTGAAAGCTGGCCGGTGCACCAACAACGCGGAAGTTCGTCTGCTTAGGTTTTGGGGAGGCCAGGAATTTCAACAGGGCCAGGGAACTGATGAGCATTGACATGTTGCTCATTGATGAGAATGTAAGATTTTTCCTCCTTCAAAAATCGTGTATGATTACGTTTCGTAGTGATTTTAATTTTTTTTTGCTTTGCTTCTTTCACACAGTCTACCCTCGTGCAAGGATCCATTGCTGCAATTCGACAGCTCCGCTTCAGGCAACGTCTCGAAGAAGGGTCTGTCTACACGCTTAGTGGATTTGATGTTGTGCGCAGCAATCCCAACTACCGCTTAACTGATGGTCCCGTCTCTATACGATTCAATGATGGAACAACTTTTGAGAAGCTAACAACGACTGGTAGGACCATTCCTACCGTACACTCAGATACGTGCAATAGCAAGCACTGGCAAACAGCTTCCCGGTATGTGTTTTCAATTTTAGTTTTCAAGTTGATTTCTTACGATCCTGTCATTTAACGTTATCTATCATAATAAAACTGCTTAGACGTGGTGGGAGAACTTAGTGCAATTAGGAGTACAATAACAGACCGCCTCCCGGGAGCACAGCGTGTAATGATCACTCTGCAGATAGAAAGGTTCTAAATGTTCTTTACTCTCCATTTGTTATAGTAGAAACTGTAATGCATCCACTGACAGTACGTGGGCATCGTTTCTGTGAAGGGATATAAACGTGTGTGTTAGTATGTTCGACTCTTTGCTGTTGCATTCCAAAGCAAGTTCGATAGCTACGGGTAGGGAGCCAAGAATTATTCTTGTCACCAGTGTTAATCCTAAGATAGTTGCGGGTAAGAGAGTTCTTTATTTTCACTGCTATTGAAGGAGAACATAGCTTATACACATTTGTGATGAAAACAGTTTGTTTTTGTGATTCTCGGTTTGTTAAAGAACTCTTATTTTATGGACAGGGAAAATATATCTCAATGGAACTTCTGCCACGCATATTTACTTTGACTCTGAGGACAGCTGCAGGAAGGAACAACTTGACAGGTCGGTCTTCTTATTATATCTAAATGTAATGTTTCGTTGTCTGACTTCCCCAAGTTTATGTCATTACAAGTTAACAGCTGGAGGGACGGACCAGTCTGCCGTCTTCTTCAAAGGTTGTTCATTCACAAAAAATTGACCTTTGACTATTTCTGAGCTTAACCAATTTGTCATCACTGCTGACCCACAGGTTAGGTCTGAATTACCCGATATAGGACCCTTTAATATGAAGTTTCAGCTTTCTTGTCTTCCCATACTGTTGACAGGTCATTGAGTTTCTTTGTACGGCAAAAGTAACAGAAATTCAACTAGATGAGGGTTGGTGTTATATTGCCATGCCGGGTGTTCAAAGAAAGTCATTCGTGAGGAAAGTTCTTTCACATGTGTCTCATGCAATCAAACTAATGCTTTAGCTGAACTCATGTAAGTAGATTTATATAGTCGTCCTGCAACTTGTAAGCAATTACCAAAGCATATTGCTCTTATGACAGGTATCGGGTTATATTTTCTGTGGTAGACGCCACTGGTGCTGCTGCTTTTCTTGGGGTTTGATATGGAGGTCGCCAAACTGACCCACATTGCAGCTTTCTCAGGCTGCCCAGATTGTTGTTATAGCCTATTATCCAGCTCTTCAATGAACTGTTATTTTAACCATATGCCAAGTTATTGATACGTAATCTTCCAATTGCATTGTAGGGGATAGGTATGAATGCTAAGGTAGACACTGACCTCCCTCAGGCACTCGCTGATGTGGTTGGGAATACCTATACTTTCCAGCTCAGATTGAAAGAATTTAACTTCACTCCAAACCACCAAACCTTTACCATTTCTCGAATGTTTCATGAACATGAGCTTCCACCTAGGCCAACCTTTGTTGTGAGTGTTTGCTGAATATTTCAAAAGTATATTTGATAATTATAAGAACAGTAGTCAGTTTCTCTTTTATGTTGCTTGCATGAAGGTGAACAACTCTCTGGAGCAGCGCTCCCTGAAGTGGTGGAACCAGGATCAGCTGCCACTGTCGTTACTAATAGGGAGATTGCAAGTCACGCTACTACAACTGATAATTCACTACCCAGTGTGGAAGGAGTACCATGAAGAAACCACGTGTGGAATGATTCCAATGTTAGAGCATGCCAACCACGTTTTGTCCTTTCTACTTTATGTTTCTCCACTCTTTCATCTTCAATAAACTCTGTTTTCAGTTTTTGTTTTTTTTTTTTCAAAACTCAGTTTCCTGGTTGTAGTTTTTTTCTACTTTACTTTAAAAACTCAATAACGTGGTTGTAGTTCTTTCTTTTATCGATTATATTTTAAATCAAAATCCTCATCTCTTGCCTTATTATTTACACCTATCTGCTAACAATATGAAAGGAAATCAAAAACAGACGATGCATGTTATATTATTACAGAGGATCAAAAACACTTAACTTTTCTACTGATTCTCAAAGATTATCCTTCAAATCTGAAAACATGTCCTTCATTCACCTATCAAAACAAATCTAAGGCCTTATAACCAACTTCTCCGCCGCAGAAAGGTTCTGATCCTTGTTTTTTTTGTTCAAGTGACCCCTTTCTCTTAAAAACGTTAAGTAGAATACCAACTAATAATCAGAATGTCAATAATATCTTACCAGTAATATTATAACTACGGCAAACTCTCCAGAGGTTGGCTCGAGTTAAGTCAAGATTTCGGTTGCTAAACTAAAAAATTAAAAATTACAGAAGTGAAACGATTTCCAAATTTTTCATGAAACGAGATATTCGTCATAATTTAGAAATCGTAACTCCCTCACGAATTAAGCCGTTAACGTCGATTTCATAATAATGTTGTTATAACTTAACTACTCAGGACACATTAAAAATAGTCAAAAACAGTAACCATTGACTCAGCAAATTAAAAAAATGTCTCAATAATGAATTGTCCTTAAAACATAATGTTATAAGATGTCAATACATTGCAATGATCAAAGCTTCTCCTCTATAAGACTTAGGTTTTACCCCTACCCAACATACGATATACAAATTCCACAAATTCTCCTATCATGAATAATGAACCATCGCTTTCTTTTCGCCTTTCTCACCAACGGAAACCCTTCTGGAGTAGTTCCCCAACAAACACTCCAAGTTTTCATCCACAGACCCACCACACAACAATCGGTTGTGGATTTCAAGCTTCCATGTAACACCGACAATGAAGGGAATTTAGATGACTCAACAACCGAGTTCATGGATTTCATGTTAACCTACCATGAGATAAACCACCCCGACCCCACAATGGTTATTCATGAAACTGGCCAATATGTGATGACTCATCTAACAACCAGCATCGATAACATAAATTCTGATCTTCAAATCACTCTTACCATTATGGATTACAACCCTAACGGCAACTGGCAAGACTTGACGTCGACCTTATCATCACCGATCTTGAGGGAACAAATAGGCCTCCAAATATGGAAGAAGTTAACGATACATGCGCTGTGTGTTTCGGAGATTACAACTCTGGCAACTACATATGCTCTCTTTCGATCAATTGCTGGAACATGATTAAGGTATCACTTAGTGCCCTCAGGACCCCTATTAGGAGAAGAATATCGAGCCAATACAAGAACAATGGATCCCCCAACATATTGCAAAAACTTTCACATCAACGAAGTATGCAAGGATTGTTACTACTATAAGAGGATGAAACTATTCCTTGACTTCGTTGAAGCAAGACAAGCCTGAAACTTTTCAAACATCTACATTACCAAGTCTTAAATGTTCGTCTCAATTTACTTTGTCCAAAATATCAGCCATTTACACTTTTTTATTTGCAATCCATCAATAAAAATCACTTGCGTTTTCTCTTAAAACATTTTTATATATAAATTATATTCAAGTATTATATATTATGTCACTTTAAAATCTATTGTTAAGTTTCTTATTACAATATTTAATCCCTTTATTTATAGATTTAAGTGTTCTATTAATTATTATTATGGTTCGAGTCCCGCCTACAAAAAATTACTTTCTCAAATAATCATTAGCGAACTTTCTTCAAAATATGTTTTTGAAGTTATATAATACTTATATTTTAATATAATAAGTACTATTTATATGAAAAATACAAAATATGTTATTTTTTTTCTATTAAAAATATTAAATTAAAATTACATTAAAAAGAGGATTTGAACAAATATTTTAAATTTTAAAATTGTTAAATAACAATATATTTTAAATTAACCCTAAAAACTTCTATAACTTCTAATTCAATAAAAAAATTATGTTTCATGAATCTTGGACAAACAAAATCTAATAAAAATAAATCCTGCCTTCTTTCTAAAAATTAACCACTATATTTAAGATTATTATACCCTAAAATGATAAAAGATCATCCCTAATGATTAATACAAAATGAATATAATTACTTAAGAAATCGTAAACGAAAATGATGTTAACCACAATTATGATTAATAATAAATCAAAACAAATATTTTATTAAAAAAAAGGTTAGATAAATAAAATAAAATGTGATAACATAAAATACCAAAAACTTTAATGAAAATACATAATATAACTAACATCTATTGCAAAATTAAGTCAATAAAAAATAATTTAATACAACTACATAATACCATCCAAATATATTAAACTCCAAGAATAAAAATAAAAAATTCATAAATCACATAAATAAAATCCATTTATGAAATTACTTTTTCATCTTTCCCCACCTTGAGAAACGGGAAAAAAACAATCACGCATACTTTTGTTTTTCTGTGATTACCAAACACAATTTTGAAACAATTAAGAATAAAATGATCTAATAACACAACAGATGTTTAATAGATAATCACTATATTTAAACGTTATAACCACATTAATTTAGCATAACCACTACTATCAAAACGAACTTTTAAAAATATTAAAATGTCAAAAATCTAAATTCAAGTCAGCCACTACATCCTCTCGCCGCGAACCCCATGACCACATAACACTATACAATATATTCTTTAAATTTAAGATTGCATGTGAAACTTAGCCTCTGATTAGGAATCTAACCAACACATCAACCTTATATATTTCTATTAAGTAAATCAAAACTTAGACAGTAAATCTATTGTCTTCAACCCTTTATACAAAACATCAAAATATTCAAAACCACATTCAAATTTTTACACTGAAGAATCTATTGTCTTCAACCATTTTTACAAAACATCAAAATATTAAAAAACAAAATTCTAAGACAACCCGCGCGTAGCGCGAGGCAAACCACTAGTCAATGAAATCAAAGAAGAAAAAAATAAGAGTCCTACAGTTTGTGGTATACGACCTAACCAATGGGAGACTCAGCAAAGTGAGGCGAACAGAGCCATCATGAAGCTGACAAATTATAATCAAATCCATTTAGCATTGATGATGCAGAGCTATGAATTGTTTCCTGCACGAAATCAAAAAGAAAAGTGTAAGATACTCATACATCATCATCTAATGGTGATATGAGAGGAAGGAGAGATAAGTGAAGTTTCTAATGCTCACTTCTGCAAGCTCTTTGAGAGCACCACAGTAAAGAACATTTTTAGGCGGACCCATTTCTGTTTTACCGTTCTCCTCGGGGTTTATGATTCGGATGTATGTTTCTTGACCAAGATACCATCTGTCAAGATTCTCAACTCGGATATTCCACACTCCGGCATTATCGAATGACATAAGTACAGCAGTCATGCCATGGGTAAACCTGAAGTAAAAATCAAAACAAAAAGTGACTACCAAATGGTGTGCATAAGAGAGGCAGATTGTGAATGTGAATCAAACTCTATTGTGCTTCGTGATATTGCATCCCAGTTGTTATAAGAACCTTTCTGTCTTCAGTCCACTCACCAAAGTCCATTCTACAACAACATATTTTGAATTTCCATGTCAAACAGATCAAAATGCAAATAACGAAAGCAGGTCTTGCATGATTATCTTACGCAACGACGTAGAAAGAGTATCCATCAATATGGAAGCTCTGGACTTTGGTGTCATTGTTCTGGAATATAACTTGAACAAAGTTCCTGTATGTTGCGTTGATGATGGAACTATCCATACGGGGAGGTCTGTGTCAACAGGTCTGGATGGAAATCCATCTTATAAACTCCTTTCAGCTATGCTTATCCGCAAGCCTCATGGGGTGCTTTGGATTCAGAAAATGAAATCCCATTAAGCGTAGCACGAAGTGGACCATTGATTATGGTTGGTGGCATACTCTGAATATGTATGTGCCTGTGATATTATCTCGTCCATAGTGATATGATCCCTGAGGATTATGGACGAGCTCCACTTGAAAGATGTGTTTTTGCCTGCCACAATTAAAAAGAATCAGGATTACATGTCTACAGTTAAAGCTATAACTTGCTTGAAGAGTTTTATAGACAAACTTTATGGCCTCTGTTGGTTCATTACAGACCAAGGGTGAGAAACATCAGTTGACGGAACTGGAAGAGGACCAGAAGCAGGCCTTTGGATTGGAATAATGGAGAATGCCAACACCTGTGACTCTTTGCCACACTGTTTCATTCACAAATCTAGCACTCGCCACAATGTAGTAGTCACTTGAGGCGTTTTTGGTCCATGGTGACCAAGAAAGAGTAAGACTGTCCCACATGATATCGAAGTCTGAAGAAGTTTGTTTGGGAGGTGTAGCGACCCTCGGTTTCAACTAAGAGCAACTTGTGGTCTGAATCCTGAAGTTCAAGCTTGTCGAGATACCAACATTGTGAACACGGAATCCTGTATGTTTTCCTGCAAAATGTATCTCGTATGAAGCAAGAAGGACGAAAGCAAAGTTACAATAGAAAACTCTCAAAGATATGACCTGGATCAACAGTAACGGTTTCATATTGAATCCAATCAGGTACAGTGCTATTGTACTTGTAAGGACCCTTCCCATTGATGAGGACTCATCAGGCATCTCTAGTTCTTTACCAGAGTCAAAGTACACTCCTAACACCTAAAAAAGCAACAACTTTCACCAACACAACATATAACCAAATCTGTATAAACACCAAAAGACACAACAAGTACACTTACGGCATGGTTGTGAGTATACCAATCACCAATCATGAAGCTGACCTCGCCATCAGGCTTAGTGAAAGGGAGAGGAATACGATCCTGGTTATCGATTACGATAGGACCAAAACCACCAGAAGCTCTCTGGAAGTTGAGTGAAGGGAAGTAGAAAAAACTCCCGATCTGATCTTTGACTTGAAAGCTATAAGTGAAGTCCATTGCGGAGGAATGGGACAGTTGGTTCCAAGAACACCGTCTTGCCACGAGTTACGCCTCATCTCAATCCCATTCCTAACAAACACAATGTCAGTAATCACAATGTAAACTCTGCAGTACTGAAACAGAGAACAAAAAAAGCTAAAACACGATCACCAAGTGAGTAGAAGAGGCCTCATCAAGACGATTGAATACGTTAACTTCAACATTGTAGTTTGTGGTAGCAGTAACACAGGGCCTGGGAACTTTCCATTCACTGCCAATAACCTGCAAGTAACCATATCGAGATCGTTTCCTAGGATCGAGCTAACAAGATAGTGATTACGTACGTAAGATCAATCGTGATACACTGTAGCGAATGATCATCACTAGATCCTACGGAACAAGTACGATACGAGCCTGAGAATCACGCCTAGAAAGGATCAGATTTACAGAGAGACGAAACCTGTTGAGGAACGCCGAGAGGAGAAGCAGTGACGTAAGAGAGTTCGTAAACGTAGGAGATGGAAGGATCCTCGGCGAGAGAGAATCGGGAGAGAAGAGCCAAGGAGATGACGAAGCGAAGATAGAAACGCGACGCCATTCCTCTTTACATTAATGGAAGTCGAAGATCGAAGAAGATGAAGAAGAGAGTGTAAAGTGTGAGTGAGTGTTGTGGGTTTTTGAAACTTCTTCTCTGACAAATATGTAAGATTTTATTCTCTATTTATTTATTAGTTAATTAAATTTACTGGTTTACCGAGTTAACCGGTTCTTTTTAATTGTAGTTACTCGGATGCTGATTTATCGGTTATTCAAATTTAAATTGATCCATGACTTATTATGTACGTGGTTGTGAATTGGATACTTACTCAAAACGCAATGATTCTCAATTGGTTTCTTTCTATTTATTACCTACATGTTTGTGTAAATTGTTATCAGTTGAGTAAGCTTCCATTTATCTAACCATTAGTGTCTGGTAGATTACGTGTTCGAGATGAATATTTGATGATAAATGTTATGTATATAGCACTATGTCTTTACATATTTGGATGTTTTTTTAATCATAAAATCTTGGTTTTTGGAATTGTAAGAGTATCCTACTATTAAAACTCGCAAACACATAGCAACTTCCAGTTTTGATGTAAAAGTTTCTGTTCTTTGGTTTGCTGTTAAAACTAAGAATTTATAGAAAAAACATAATAAGTAAAATAGTTTTGTTGATATTTGAAAATGTAATACCACTCATCTATTTAAATGATAAACGTTTGAATAAATCAGTTTAAAGTTATTATTTTTATCGTATTTAATTCTAAATTTTATTAATAATAATGATAAATTGTACTTCAAAATATAATATTATATTTCTAAATTATTATTAGTTTGAGTTATGTCAATTTTTTATTCGAAAATAAATTACGTATTTTTAAATACCTTACGATAGTTATAAATTTTTTTGTCACAAAATAACATTGAAGAAGAAAAAATGACCAAAATAAATTTTATTAAAAGTCGTAAGTATACATTTATACTCATTGGGTTAACTAATCTAGATTTATAGTTTATATTTATTGATGAAATTTTAGAGGTGAAGTTTAAAATTAAAAAAAATAAAAATAAAAATAAAAAATAAAATAAAAGAGCTATTCAGATTTTTTTAAAATCTATTTTTGTGACAAAAACTTTAAAATACTATTGATAGAATTGTTTTTATGTATTTGTGTATAAATTTAATTTCTTTTTCTTAATATGTGAAAACTGAAAATACTATTATTAAACTAAAAATGAATATTTTTATTTTATATCTTTTGATATTATTGCCATCATTGCTATTTCATATAAAACTCTTCAACGTCACTGTCTCTATATCAATATGATTTTTCAGGTTTTTCTAGGAACTTATTTCCAAATTATTTTGTTTATCTAAAATATCAATAATTACAACTAATTTAACCAAAAAAATATATTGCAAAATATAGATGGCCTATAAACATTAAATTTTATTTTTATTATTATTTAAATGAAATCATTTTGTTTTTTAAAACATCACTTAAAGAAACTCGGAAAGTGAGTATATAATTTTTTGTATGATGCTGATAGAATATGATTTCAATGTTTATAATAGTATCCTTTTAACATTTTTTTGTTATATAAAAATGTTATTTTAGCATTTTAATGTGAATTATATTTAATTTTATTTTTAAAGAAACTGTAAATTGTATTAAGCTTATAAAATAATTTTATTTATCTCTTATAATTAATAAAATTTTCAACTTACAAGTGACGCTTACTAAAAAACAGAGGAAATAAGTTTTATTATTTGCAGTTTCATAGTTGGGCAAAAAAAATGTCGGTATAGTACGCGTAATCTGAAGGCATAAGTTAGACTTTTCCTAAGTTAATAAATGGGGAAGACGAAAAGTGGTCCAATGAAATTGGAGAATGTGATGGTGGAGAGTTGTGATGTTTGCTGTTGGATACGCGTGTCCATCATCTACACACTTCTTTTAATTGGACGGTAATTCAGATTTAATTCGCACAGTACGTACCTCTAATTGTTGATTAAGCGCGAAACCAAAATAAATATTCTTTATTAGAAACCCAATATCATTACATGTACAAGAGAGAAAATCATATGTTATTGGAAAACCAATACCTAAATATTAGTTTACAACAATTTGGTTGAGCGATATTACAAGACTTAGTAATCGTATGTTTTGATTTTTCTCTGTGTACATGTAATGATATTGGGTTTCCAATTAAAAATATTGTGATCTCGTTAGTAGACAAAACTAGAAGGAATGAAATGAATTAAATGCAAATCCAACTAATAACAGTTTAACATATTCTAGTTAATTATAGTAGTTAGTAGTTAGTGATCATCCTTTTTTCCATCTATATTAATCTCTATATAACCCATCATCGACTCACACTTTTCTCACATCCAACATCAAAACACAAGCTTAGAAACACATAAAAGCAACTAAGTCTCCATATTTACTATAAGAGAAAAGCAAAAAGACAATGGCTTCGGCTCTGATGAGGTTCTTCACATGCCTTGTTTTGACGGTGTGCATAGTTGCATGCAGTAGATGCAGCAATCTCATGTGGCACAGTGGCAAGTAGCTTGCTCCATGTGCCGGCTACCTATCCAAAGGCGGGGCGGTGCCAACTCCATGCTGCGCCGGAGTTTCAAATTGAACAGTATGGCTCAAACCACACCGACGTCAACAAGCATGTAAATGCCTAAAGGCTGCTGCCAAAGAGTATCAACCCTAGTCTAGCCTCTGGCCCTTCCTGGAAAATGTGGTGTTAGCATTCCCCTATCCATCTCCATGAGCACTAACTGCGACACGTAAGTCTTTTGTTCTCTTTTTGTCATGTGCATGCAATTTCACATCCGTTCGTTTTTATTTTTTTACGTGATTAATTTACTTGACCTAGATAGAAACTGTGACTCCTATTTTTAATGAGCTAAACTTAGTGTCTTGGTCGTTTGTATTAATGTTGCAGCGTCAAGTGAAGTGGAACTCATCATATACCATTGTGACTTGTGAGGATGAAGAGTATGGTCTAGCATAAATAAAAAGGGGTCTATCTACGCTGACCTCAACATGCCCTAGTTTGTCTTTGTTTTTATTTTGTGTTGAAAGTTTGTCATGTCACTTTGTAATCTTTGCTTTATTTGTATCTTTATTATGTTTAGATAAGATTATTAATTATAAAAAAAGAAAGAAAAAAGATTATAATCATCTTCTCTTATATATTTTCTTCAATATTAATCATGTAGCGAATGAGAGTACTATATAGGACCAACAAATATAGAGCTCTATATATATAATTAAGATCTTATATTTGGTGTCTTATATAAAATTGTTGGTACCAAAATTAAAACCAAACAATGTCTAGAAATACCGAGAAGAAATGCTGAATGGTTTCCTCCCATCCAATTATAAACTTTAAGATAAGGGCTTAGATACCACTGACACACATAATTATATAACAAAAACTTACAACATAGTCTCGTTGAATCTAGAAACGTACCATTACTGATTGGCACGATCCACTTATTATCGAGTCTCTACCTCTTTGATGTGTGATGCACCATTTATATTAGGCCACATCCATATATTTATCAAGATTCAAGCAAAATAATAATTGTGCTGTGTCAAATAATATTGTTTGCTATTTCAAAATTTTGTTGGATTTGGGTCGTTTAGTTTCTTGACAAGATATATAAATAATCTTTTTTAGCTTTGAATTTTTCGACTTATAGTTAAAAACTATTTTTTGTGTTTGGCCTACAAACATTCAGTTATGCCTTCTCATAGATATATATATATAGCAAAAGATTAGTAACAATTTGATCATCCATGCATGTTTATGTTGTGGACAATCATGGTAAATATAATCTGAATTACTGGAACAAACTGATAGAGATACTGTAAATGGACCAATATTGGTTAGGTTTTAAATGAACCCACATCGTTCAAATATAGGACGTGAAAAGTAGATGCGACTCTTTTTGGAAACTTACCGAAAATAGTTTTGTCAGCTATTAAAACCCGTTAAAACGTGAAACTATACTTGAAACACAAATCCACATTTGGAAGCATATTAAGAAAATTGTTACGGATCTATTTACTCTCTCACATACAAAAACGTTTAAATTTGGAAAACAAAAGAGAGAGAGAGAGGTATCAGTTATGGCGTGGAGGCCGAGTGGATGGCTTAGGGTAATCTGCAAATAAGAGCGGCGGACGATGATGGCGGTTCTTCTTTACGCCCAGCACAAACGTGAAACTCTAACCGGTTGTTTAGATGTCAAACGGGACAACATATTTGATCCTAAACCATGAGAAAAAAAGGAAGCCGTTTAGAGAAGGTGAAAATTAAGAACTTGGAAGGTAAATAGCAGATGAAGTAAGGTGTAAGTGAAGAACCCTGTCAGTGAAAACTGAGAATCGGTGATGTGAACATTGTCGAGGTGACGAGAATCAGAAAGGTGAAAGAGAAGAAACAAGAGAAGGACTGAAGCAGCATGAACTGAGCTCATTGCAGAAGATGGTCAATACTCACAAGGGCTCAGTAACGATTATTCAACGTAAAAGGACTCTTAGTAAGTAGTAGTCACTATATAAAATTATATGTGAAAGTTCACGCATAAATATATTTGAAAACTCCAAACCAAGTTTTTATTTTTTATTTTTATCAATCCAGATGAATGTGCTGGGAAAGCCAAAGACGAGTCAAAGAAGAGAGAATAAAACAAAAGGAAAAGGACATTTAAACCTCGGTTAAAAACGAGTGATTTACTACTTCTTGTCTCTCCACACGTCTCATCTTGACACTCTCCAAATCTTACCGACCACCACGGTTAAACTAGTTAAAACTTTTTTTTGTAACACATGTGAAAAACTTAAAGCACTTTTTGAGGCATTAGTTTACTTACATTAATGGGTTTGTCTGCCTCGAGAATGGTTTGGAGTTGACGATGACTACTGTCTCCCTCTTTAACGGATTTGAGATAACACCACTTTTTGAGTTTTGACACAACCCACGAGACATCTTGTCTTCAAAAAGTCCTCTTGAATTGCCCAAATCCTGCAATGTTTCTAAACAAATATAACACATGTTTAAGTTGCAAAGTAAAAGAGCTTCCAAGAAGCAAGAACCCACATCTGGACAAGAATGTTCCCTGAGAATGTTCTTTCCTCTCTCCAAGTAGCCATGAACCTGCAAACTCAAGCTAATCTAACTGGAATAGAGTAGACAGAGAGGACCCATCTTTAAGGAAACAAACAGTGAGCATTGATTACACTACAGAAGATCTTTTTGGAACAATGACAATACATTTTGTTAGTAAATTTATTTATTTATTTTAATAAAATTCACGTTCTCAGAACACCAGTCCAAAAGTGCATTCACACTGCAACAATATATATATATATATATATATTTTTTTTTTGACGGCAAAAAAAAAAAGAATATATTTTTTTTTAAAACAAGGCTTTGCAATATGAGAAGCTTTATTTATCCACAAGGATATCATAAATGTGTTAAACAAGTAGATAACAAATGCCACTAGGCCTTCAGCATATTGAATCATCAGTTTCTTGAATGACAACTCTGCTTCATAGATACATATAAGCAAATGATTCTTTTTAATTCGATGCAGAAAACTAACAAAATAGCCTAGAAGTCCGAAACGACCTCTCCTATCCAGGACGAGCTCGTATCCGACGACCAGAAAACTTGTAAAGAGAATCATTTAGACATCTTGTTTAGGACGCATCTCTTTAAGTTCTTGTAATTTCCGAGCTTGTTTACTCTTGACACTTAATACGAAATTCTCCGATCCTTACATTTCTACCTCACTACATTAGCGACCGAATATGGATTCAACAATTGGCGCACCGTGGGCCGGAGAATCATCGTCTACTTCAAGAAAGCTCGGCGATCACAGAACTCACAGCGCAACCAGAGGCCATGTTTTCCGCAAAATCACCGACAACCCAAGAATAATGAGCGTGGCGACCATGACGAGCCTAAGCCAACCAACAAGCATGCGATGTCAGTGGTAACAAACTTGGATACAACCAGCCGACGATGCCATGCCCATGCGCCGATCTCAGGCTCTACCAACCAAAAGTGTTTGTTTATGTCGATGACTTCAGACAACAAACCATCAACACAACATTAGTGGCGACGACCTCAAGTCAACCAGCTATCAACGCTAAGTCTGCTTCAAATCTTGAGCATCTAGCCACCACATTGTATTTGCAATGGTAACCTCAGTACAACCATTAGCAGGAGACCTATAAGGAGATCGCAAATCCTGTAGCAGCAATGACGACAAATGTTGTAAAGTTTCACTTTCAACATAACCACTTAACACGGGGACAACGACACTAACACAGCTAGACATCACGCTGCTCGTCGCCAGCAGCGACCACCTGCTCGTTTACCAGCAATCGACCACCTGCTCGTCGCCAGCTACGCCTACACCTACTCTCGCCAGCAGCGTACCACCTGCATCGTTGCCACACAACGTCACCTGCTCATCCTCCAGCAAGAGTGTCAGCATGCTCATCGCCAGCATCAACGTCCGCCTGCTCACCACCAATAGCAGTTCCCACCAGCTTGTCGACGATTAAATACTGTTGACCTCACGCTCAATCATCTCACCTCCTCGTCCACCCTCGACGACCATCTCACCAAGTCTACCTTGACACTCAACCTCGCCAACCTATATGACCGAATGACCTCGAGCCTTGGTTTCACTAGACGATCTTTCTGATTTTCCAAAATCTTAACACACACTACCAATTGCCAAAAACGAGCTCGTCCTCAGCACACAGATACGTCTCTCACTCGAAAATGAAGTCTTCACAGCCAAGTTTACATCATCTCCAAAAATGATCGACGGTGATACGGAAGGCACATCGCGTCGCCTCTCTCTACCACCAAAATCCATGGCATCATTTCATCATAAGACGAACCCACTCATCAACAAGGCAAGGTCGTCGGCATCAGTCATCATTACTCTCTCCTTAAGCTAGAAACAGAAGAGAACCTGAGCCCCCTCTGCGGCACCATTTGCACCACTCGACCCGTCTCGTAGCTAACGAACCAATGTCATCCACGCAATGGACATGAACATAGAGCTGGCCGCAACCTCTCCTCTATTAAGATTGCAGTCATATCCCCTTACAATAAAAGAGTTGTCATCCCTAATCCATCTCCACCTTCTTGTCGCATGATGAACTAGCAAAGGATCTACCCCACCATAACACCATTCGAGAGATGGTGTATATGGTGTGTCTCTCTCCACCAGCGAGCGAATGGCCAACTTCAGCTCGTCGTTGGCCTCCTGCCATAAGCAGAACCGATGACCTCAGCCACATTGCCACGATGTCACCGCGATCGCTAAACGACGACGTCGCTCAAGATCTCTCGTGCAAATCCGCGACCGATGAGCACGATACTCACCCACACGACGATGTCGCTCGTGTCGCTAAGACATGACCTCCGCGACAGGCACTCCATCTGCACCCGACCAGGATCTCGGCGACCAGGATCTCCGCGACCAGGACCTCTGCAACCAGCATTCTCCGTGACCAGGATCTCCGCGACCAGATTCTCCATTCCACGACCAGGATTCGGCGACAGGATCTCGGCGACCAGGATCTCGGCGGACCAGGATCTCTGTGACCAGGATATCCGTGACCAGGATCTCCGCGACCAGGATTTCCAGCGACCAAGGATCTCTGCGCACCAGGATCTCCAACGACCAAATCTCTGCACCAGGATCTCCACGACCAGGATCTCGGCGACGCAGGATCTCCGCGACCAGATCTCTGTGACCAGGATATCCGCGACCAGGATATCCGCGACCAGGATCTTTGCAGACCCAGCTCTTTGCGACCGGGTCTCTGCCTCCCGGAGCGCTCTCATTTTCACGGTCACCAACTCTGCTCCACCTTGCGACCAGGATATCCCACGACCACATTTCTCCTCCGGAGCGCTCTCATCTTTTATGAGGCCCTACCTCGCGACCATGACGCTACTCGACGAGGACCTCCACCATCAAGGACTCTGCGACCAGGACTCCCTCAGGAGCATTCTCGCGAGACTTTATATTATCTCCAATATCTAAGTACGACCAACTATATAAAAGTGTTGCAGCTCCGCGCTCACACTTCAAGACTTGGCAAACTGAATACGAGATCGTTCATCTAGTGATGCAGCTCCACGCTCACACTTACACATTTCGCAAAGAGATATGATACATTCAGAAGCTGTTGCATTGCAGCTCCCGCGCTCACACTTCAACTCTTGCAAACGAAATAAGAGATCCGCTCTCTAATGTTGCAGCTCCGCGCTCACATTAATACATTTCGCAAAGAGATACGAATACATCCAAGTGATGCAGCTCGCGCTCACACTTACAATGACTTTGCAAACGAAATACGAGATCCGTTCTCTAGTGATGCAGCTTCGCGCTCACACTTACACATTTCGCAAAGAGATAGGATACATTCCAGAAGTGTTGCAGCTCCGCGCTCCACACTTCAACTCTTTGCAAACGAAATAAGAGATCCGCTCTCTAATGTTGCAGCTCGCGCTCACATTTATACATTTCGCAAAGAGATACGGAATACATCCCATAAAAGTGATGCAGCTCCGCGCTCACACTTCAGACTTTGCAACGAAATACGAGATGCCGTTCCTCTAGTGATGCAGCTTCGCGCTCACACTTACACATTTCGCAAAGAGATAGGATACATTCCAGAAGTGTTGCAGACTCCGCGACTCACACTTCAACTCTTTGCAAAGAAATAAGACGATCGCTCTCTAATGTTGCACTCCGCGCTCACATTTAACATTTTCGCAAAGAGATACGGAATAACATCCCAAAAGTGATGCACTCCGCGCTCACACTTCAGACTTTGCCAAACGAAATACGAGATCCGTTCTCTATGTGATCCAGCTCCGCGTCACACTTACACATTTTCGCCAAAGAGAGGCATACATTCCAAAAGTTTGCAGCCGACGCTCACACCTCAACTCTTTGCTAACGATAAGAGATCCGCTCTCTAATGTTGCAGCTCCGCACTCAACATTTATAATTTCGCAAAGAGATACGGAATTACGCAAAAGTGATGCAGCTCCGCTGCTGCACACTTCCCTAAGACTTTGCAACGAAATACGAGATCCGTTCTCTAGTGATGCAGCTTCGCGCTCACACTTACACATTTGCAAAGAGTATATGAATACATTCGCAGAAGTGTTTGCAGCTCCCGCGCTCAATTCACTCTTTGCAAACGAAATAAGAGATCCGTCTCTAATGTTGCAGCTCCGACGCTCACATTTATAGCATTTCGGTAAAGAGATAACGGAATACATCCCAAAAGTTTTGATGCAGCTGCCGCGCTCAAACTTCAAGAATTTTGCACAGAAATACGAGATCCGTTCTTAGTGATGCAGCTTCGCGCTACACTTACACATTATTCGCAAAGGAGATAGGATACATTCCAGAAGTGTTGCAGCTCCGCGCTCACACTTCAAAAACTCTTGCAAACGAAATAAGAGATCCGCTCTCTTAATTGTTGCAGCTCCGCGCTCACATTTATACATTTCGCAAAGATTATCGGAATACATCCCAAAAGTGATGCAGCTCCGCCCGCTCACAACTTCAAGACTTTGCAATACGAATACGAGATTCCGTTCATCTAGTGATTGCCAGCTTCGCGCTCACACTTACACATTTCACAAAGAGATAGGCATACACCAGAAGTGTTTGCAGCTCCGCGCTCACTAACTATCAACTCTTGCAAACGAATAAAGAGATCCCTCTCTAATGTTGCAGCTCCGCGCTCACATTTATACCATTTCGCAAAGAGGATACGGAATACATCCCCAAAAGTGATGCAGCTCCGCGCTCACACTTCAGGACTTTGCAACGAAATACGAGATCCGTTCTCTAGTGATGCAGGCTCCGCGCTCACACTTACACATTTCGCAAAGAGAGGATACATTCCAAAGTGAGTTTGCAGCTCGCGCTCACACTCACTCTTTGCTAACGAAATAAGGAGATCCGCTCTCTAATCGTTGCAGCTCCGCGCTCACATTTATACATTCGCGCAAACAGAGATACAGGAATACATCCCAAAAGTGATGCAGCTCCGGCGCTCACACTTCAAGACTTTTGCAACGAATACGAGATCCGTTCTCTCTAGCGATGCAGCTCCGCGCTCACGACTTACACATTTCGCAAAGAGAGGATACATTCCAGAAGTGTT
The DNA here is from genome assembly GCA_905132765.1 of Moricandia arvensis. Lineage (NCBI taxonomy): Eukaryota > Viridiplantae > Streptophyta > Magnoliopsida > Brassicales > Brassicaceae > Moricandia > Moricandia arvensis. Next base: position 1,489 of record CAJHQP010001407.1, on the reverse strand, counting down.
GCAGCTCCGCGCTCACAGCTTCAACTCTTGGCAAACAAAATAGAGATCGCTCTCCTAATGTTGCATGCCTCCGCGCTCGACATTTATACACTTCGCAAAGAGATACATAGAATACATCGCAAAGTGATGCAGCTCCGCGCTCACACTTCAAGATTTTGGCAAACGAAATAAGAGACCTGTTCTCTAAGTGATGCAGCTCCGCGCTCACACTTACACACTTTCGCAACAGAGATAGGATACATTCCAGAGTGTTGCAGCTCCGCGCTCACACTTCAACTCATTGCAAACAAAATCCAAGAGATCCGCTCTCTAATGTTGCAGAGCTCTGCGCTCACATTTATAATTATTCGCAAAGGAGACACGAAATACATTCCAAAAGTGTTGCAGCTCCGCGCTCACACTTCAACGACTTTGCAAACGAATACGAGATCCGTTCTCTAGTGATGCAGCTCCGCGCTCACGACTTATACCTTTCGCAAGAGATAGACAAAGTATATTCAAGAAAAAGGGTGTCACAGCGCTAAAGGTGATCAAATCGGCGACCCTACCACACAGCGGAGGTAACAAGCGACCATTCCAAATAAAAATATATCGAAGCAAGATTGAAGAAGAGTTTCAATAAGGAGTTCACATGATCCGAAAGGGTCCGATACAAGCCGCGACGAGAAGCAAGTAATCCGGAAACTGAGCATCCAATTTCCATCTTGGACGAGAAGCGAACCGAGTACCTACAAACACACATCACCATCTTTTTTTTAGAGAGAGAAGAGGATAAGTACAAAACAACACCTGAGCAAACACGAAAAGCTACGACGACCCGCTGCCGTAATCCACCAACGACCAACCCTTGCACGCCAACACTCTGAATATCTTCTCAAATTTTCCTTAAAATTCGGCAAAGAGCAGCAATACTTTGTCCTAACTGCAAAAGACAAACATAAAAGATCATAAGATAAGAAGCATAACGGATAGCAACATACCAAGAAACGTCAAACTACAATATTGATCTTCTTCTTACGACTATAGCATCAAGCTCACGATCCAGCGAAGAGTTTCTACTCGTTCGACGACGAAGAGTTTCCAGAATCTACTACGGACGACACTAGGTCTTGCATGACGAGCTCTCCACAGTCGAAACCTTCAAATGTAGATTCCTTCGTCGCAGTGGTATCGGTGTAGCAAACGATCCCGCTTCCTTGACAGAAATCATCATAATCATCTATGATAAAAACATCGTCCATCTCCATGAACAACAATCATTACTCGCTTCATCCGTGGTCTCGCCAACGTCACGCGGGACCGCGACCTCACCAACTTCCCCACCCGTCAACAATAGCCACACTTTTTTTTCCCGGGTAGCAATCAACGATCTTCATCACCATAGTGGTAGCAGCGTCAATAATCTCATCTGCCACGGTGGCAGCAATACATCCCCTCCCATCTACAGTGACAACATCGATTTCTTCCTCGTAAATGACATCACGTTCAC